>JAHWXV010212522.1:0-11084 GCA_024586415.1 Phrixothrix hirtus | reverse complement strand
CCATTTATAACCAAATATTTTCCTGTTCTTATTAAAGAAACAAATTCCACATTTTAAATTTGTGGTAAAACTATAAATAAATAATATATATATATATATAGGATACTTAATTTAAAATAACAAAGTTGCTATCAGTTTTGGTTAAACGGGAAGTTAAATGAAATTAACATTAACAATACATTCACCATATATTAAAATTTTTCTGTACAAATTTCATTTAAATCACTTCAGTAGTGTTAAAAATATCTCCTGTTCCATACTTTTGCCTACCCCTGTATATTTAATGAAATCTATGTTTAACCAACAGCTGTGATTTAAAATTTGTCATACGAGGGTGATTCATGTTTTGGTATATTTCAGCTTGCACTTATGCTTGAATCTAATTTATTTGAGCTTTGTATTTCACCTAAATGCATTCACGTTGAAATAACTAAATCATTTATGCTTATCAAAATTCGTTCATTATTATTGCTATATTTCTAAATTTATTATTCTTTCTTTAAATTTCCATTATAAATTAACTTATGACTTGCCTGCAAAATATTTAAGATTTTGTTGGTTATTAGTTTATTAAATTTTAATGGAACATCACATGTGCATTAATCAAGTTTGTATCTTTAACACATACATTTAAAATAATTTATTCCTGTGATTCTCAAATGTTTAAGTTAACAATCATTTTATTTGTACATATATTTAGTACTCAACTTGTAACTATAACTTAGTTTGAATTCTTTTTATATATAGGGTGATTTTAAAATCTGCCAACAAACTTTAACATGGTACTGTAGAGACCTAACCACGTCCATTAACAAAAAAATCCCATAAAATACAAGACATTTTTGGAAAAAAATTGAAAATACCCACAGTTTGAGAACTGTTGAAAAAAGTGTATACAAATGATTATGTCTAGATGACTTTCCAGTTTTAACCATGTTCGTCGAGGAAATAATATCTTCAATAATATCAAATTACTGCAGCTAAATTTGTTTGTTTGTGTAAAACTAACAATACACAAAGACTTATAATTTTATTCGTTTGTATTTTACAGAGATAAATATTGAACATTTAATATTTATTTAAACACATTCAATTATAATAAATAGTAAACGAATTTATAAGTCTTCCCAACTTTATTAATAAAGTCGGAAAGATTTATAAATTCGTTAATTATTTATGAAAGATGAAACCAAATTTGTTTAAAAACAACTTCAATTACATTCAATTATATTAAAGACCATATCCAAATCGTTATAAGTACCATCCATCATTTTGATAATTTGCTTTTCGGATCATTTTAATTTTTAGAATTCATAAAAAATTGTAAAGAATTTTTTATTGTTATAAAACATTCTTTTATTATTACGTGATGATTTTAAATTGCACTGAATGTAGGTTTTATAAATACAAAATTGAAGCAATTGAACTGCATTTGCTCCATGCATTATTTCAAAATCAAAGAATATTTTCTCTAACCTTTCCCAACTTGCAATTTGAGATAAAATTAATACAATCAGAACTGAAACACCTATCTTTTTATAAGAGGTGTTCAAAATGCTCCTCTACACTAGCAATACATGGTTGTCTCTACAACATAATGATGATTGTGTTAGGATGAACATTTTTGGAGAATAATGAATTATTCATGTAGCACAATGTATTTGTTCTGTTAATTATTCTAAATTATTAATAGGCACTATGTAAACTAATTGTTTTATATGACCCCATAAATAAAAATCACAGGGATTTAAATTCAATGTCCAACTTAAAACTAAATGTAATTAAATTAATAAACACGAAAAACTAAAAATTATTATACTTCAGTAACAAAAATATAGACACATTGTTCAAAACCATGTGACAAAATACAAAAGTCCTATAATTTAACAAATAACGCTTGTAAGTGAATATAAAGCTATAAATGAAATTAATATCCTCGATTTAGTTATTTACTGTTTAGAATGACGTACCAAAACTGTGTCATGTATATATAGTTATTTAACCAAAACGACATGTTCAATTATTTGCCATTACAGTGGCGTTCAAACAATTCTGCAGCTTTATTTTAAAAACGCATTTTTTTGAAACAAGGAAATTTTTAAAAAGAATTGTTTTTCCTTAATTTAGAAATATCCCCGCATATATGGTCCAAGTTTGTCGGTGGGTTTAAAAATCACCCTCTATGTAATGACACATCAACATTTCTTAGTTTCAAATAAATTTGTCATTGTTCATATGTTTTCTTTTATTTCGAATGAATGAAATTTTTAAAATATTCCTTTTCTTATAAAAATATTTTCTATTATAGGCAGAGAGAGTACAAGGTAAGTTTTGTTACTCTCCAATGATTGGACTTCTTCTCTATTTCCATACTTCTTTTCACCTTTGGATGTCTTGTAATGTGAGATTGTGTTTCTAACACAAAGGCATGGTATTCTTTATTTTAAAACAATTTTGACATGGTTTAAGATTTGTGCTGTACCAGTTTTGTACTTCTTGATCACCATTAGTACTTCTACTTCTTTTACTGTACCATTTTACTGATGATGGAATAATTGTCATCTTAGTAAGCTACACTCACCTATACCCAACCTTTGCAGTTGATGCCTAGTTGATGCAACGGTTGTCTGATAGTTGTAACGTGTTGTTTTTGTGAATCATTCAGAATTCTCTAATTTATCTCGATTAGACTACTTTGTTTGAAGATATTTAAAAGTAAGAATGTATAGTAACAACCTAGAAATAGTAGATTTTTGAAAAAAGTAATATGGCAAGTTACTACATAAATATCCTCGGGTATGTGTAATCATGCTGTGCATAATATGCCGAAAAGTAGAAATATACTTAAATAGGAATGGTTTACATTTAATTGACGTTATTTTCAAAAATTAATTTATTTTTGATATATTAATAAACTCTCAGGTTACCAGTTTCTTCTAAATTTAAAGTATTAAAGTACTATTTCTATATGTATTTTCTTTTTATAACATTTCGAAATTGCGGAATTCTTAAATTTACACCTTATACATTATTAAACATTTTACTGCAAAAGGTACAATATGTAAAATTGGTAAATTTTAATTTAAACTCGCCCTTTATTCGGACTTGATGCTAGTAGCAATAATCGAAATATGTCAGTTAGTTGATGTAGGCTGCTGATTACATATACTCTAAATTCTGTTGCACAAAGTCACTTAGTTTATGATTTATGATGTGTTCTATAAGAAATACCATATTTAATGTCAGAATTCTCAGTTATTTGTGTGACATTGTGATTTCAGCATGCAAGCCTTATTCACTATCATTGGCCTTGGCTAGACCCTCTTGTGTTGTTTAGTGTTACTCAATATATTTATAAATTATAATAATTTAATTACTTATACTGTAGTAAGAAATATGATTCTAACCTCTAAAATACGGCCTATCATACTCTTCTGATCCAATTCATCTATAGCTGAACTTGCATCAGGATAACAAATCATATGTAGTAATCGTTGAGCTTGGGAATGTGAAAGCAATGGATCCAGTAAATTATCATGATGACATAATTCTTCAGGATGAGACAAACAACGTTCTAAGACCCATTGTTGTGAACATATTTCTCTTAGAACATGGCAAGCAAATGCTGATAGTGATGCAGTACTCTCTCCATTTCCAGTGCTCGATTGCCTGTAAAAAGAAGTAAACACATATACAAATTAAAAAAATCATAAACTGTATAAATTAAATTTTATAAGAAATATAGAACATAAGATTATTTACATAACTGTTTTATATATTATGTGTATATGTATAAGTGAATACTAAAATCTATTACATATTCCACCAATATTAGTAAACAAAGAAGTGGCATCTAGCAAAACTACATGAAAATTTTTAGAAACATATACATAATTTTTAAACAATGAAATTAATTACAACAAACTCGATGTGATAGAGCTGCATAGATGTATATGTAATCTCTTAGGTCCCAATAAGAAATCCCCATTTATAAAATATAATATGTACAAAGTGTATTGAAACTTTTAAAGAAACATTTTACAAAACTATTGTACTTTACAGCAAATCATTTTTGATTTCTAAAAATATCTAAATTTGAAATGTTGTCAATTATTAGGCACTATGCAATCATTAAGGGTTGTCCAAAAACCTACCTCCAATTGAATTACTTAAACCTTAATTCTACTTTTAACATGACATTTAACACAACATAATTTTTAAATTTGATAATTCATGTGTTATTTTGGATTTGTTTTTGTTAATTCTTTAGAATTCTTTTTAATAAAAGAAGTTCATTTACATATAAATCTTTTCGATTATATAAAAGGGAAGGAAGGTCACTACAATACTTTTAAATGATTCGTTAAGAATGGCTTATAAATTTCACTAAACTAAGAAGATTTACCTACAAGCATATATTCAAATATTAATACCAACAAAACGAAAATTAATTATTTTTGGACAATTTCGATCACACATTATAGAAAGGTGATTTGCGATTTCACCATGTCAAATTTTGGTAAAAAGTAAATACAGTAAAACATCAACATAAGTGACCTTCAGTAACGAACTTTTGATGCATTAAACAAATTTTTTGAATTTTTTTTTATTAAGAACAGGAGAAATTTTAAGATTTGATATATAATTATTTTGGATATCCTTTAAATTAAACACTTAAACCAAACTCAACATATTTAATAATAAATATTTAACAAGTTTCAATTAACAATAATTTTAAAATTAAATATTTTAAACTATTTGTATTAATTTAAATGTTCAATTAAATTGCTTTTTTTATGGTTATCTATTTTATTTTTTGATATATTATTTTGAAAAACAAATTGAATTATTTACTTCTAGAATTTTGGAAAGTTTATTTTTCTTTTAATTGTTTGATAATATTCTTATAGGTAAAAGATCGGAATCTGTTAAGATATTTATATTTAAATATTTTAATTGAGTTGGCTTCAAGTATACTCAGTGACGTAGAAATTGCATCACCAAGAAGGAGTTGAAGTTTCCAAATGAAATTTGGTAGGAATATTCACCTATCTTATAGTAATAAATGATTAAAATTTGGGAGGAAAATCTTTATTAGTTAGACAAAATTTTATAATAATTGTTAATAATGTGTGGTGTGACCTCTCTGATTTCACATTCATTTACACGCCGAGGCATTGATTGAGTAAGGTGGTTTATCTCGTCTTGGGGTATTACTTCCCATGCAAGTTGCATCTCATGTCTGAAGGCCTCCAAACTCAAAAGAGGATACTGCAAATTTCGCAACCTCCTACCCATTATGTCCCATACATGTTCAATGGAAGAAAACTCTGGAGATCTTGGAGGCCAGGGCAGAAGATAAATCTAGGCCTGCTCAAAGAAATTCAAGGAAAACTTTGCTACATGTGGACATGCATTATCTTGCTGGAATAATGGATCTTCAAGTTCTTGAAGGTATGGCAGAAGATGTGTTCCAACCACCTTCGCAATATACCGTTGTGATGTCATATTGCCTCGATTGAACACCAAGGGAGACCTGCTGCCATAAGTAATCGCACCCCAAACCATAGCACCTACAGTGCAGTGTATGTGCCTCTCAACTGTAAATCGATGATTCTGTTATTCACCCCATCTTCTTCTAACTCTCATACGAATGTCGTGCATTCCTAAACAAAATCTAGATTCATCACTAAAGACAACACGATGCCATTCAAAATTCCAATGAGATTGTTCATTGCACCATTGGTGACAATGTTCTGCAGTCAAAGGAAGCACAAGTTGTGGTCAATATGATGTTAATCCAATACTTTGGATTCGGCGATAAACTGTTCTAAGGGTTATATGGCGACCTTCTTCATCAAACCATTGGTCACCAACTGCTCGAGTAGAGGAAAATCGTTCTCTAAATGCCAGTTGTTTTAAACGATGATCTTGATGCTCATTTGTTCTTCTTAAAGCCCTGGTTTCTCTTTTACGATGTTCTTAGTCATCTTCAAAACATGCATGACACACTCACATTACAGTGGACCGATTTTTATTTATATGGTTAGCAATTTCCCCAAATGAAAAACCAGCTTCGTGCAAACCAATAATTCAACCTCTGTCAAATTCACTTAATTGACGGTAATATCCTCGTTGCCATACTCTAGGTATGATCAAATAAACAAAACGCGTTAACAAAAGAATAACAGCCAAAATAATGTTAATTAACAATGAAAAAGAACAACAAATCATATGAAAACCACAGCCCGAAAAAGTTAGCGAAAAATTATAACAACTGTCAAATGTGACGTTATCACATTACCACTTGATCTCAAAAGTTAATCAATTATTACTTAATATCTGCTCAACAGATCTACCAACTTTGATTAAGAAATTCCTACTCTTTCTTGATGTTGCAATTTCTATGTCACTGAGTAAATTTTATTTATACAATTTTTGAGAACATATAATTTGAGAGAATGGACGAATTACAAGTTTTATGTACCTCACCTGCAAATGAATCGCAAATGGTGTAGTCTAATATTATGCCACACATTATTTTCATTGTAAATCAGCAGGGCTCAATGGAATACCTCAATGTAATGCTTTGTGACCAGAAAATTCTAGCTGGTTGCATCAATACTAGCTAATTTTTATTTTATAGCAAAGTAGTACTACTAAAACACTCAAATGATAAGTTTTATTATATCAATGATAATAATGTAAATCAGGAGCATACTAATAAAATATTCAAAATATTATAAAATAAACTTTAGTCTGAAATAACAACTGTATGTTTTGAAAAAACAAAAAACACAATAGCTTTCCTGAGACATTGTACATTGCAATACTCCTCTTGATGTTTTATTCTGGCATTCGTTATTCTTGGCATAACATATTGCACAACAATTTTTCTTACATTTCTGTAGTTGTTTTTCGGATGTCGTTTGTTCCTCTACTTTTTTGTCTATTTGTAGTAGCACAAGTGTTCTCTAAATTCTGTTATTTGCAGTTTCTGATGAGTAACTTTTTTATAAATTCAACTACTAATTTTCTGTACCACTTGTGGCTTTTCTGATACAATGACCATAATTTTTTATCTAATTAAACATGTCATAAATGCCTTTAATTGCTTTTGTAAAATAAGGTATAATGCTAGTCTCACTATCTAATTGTAGCAATTTGATTAAACAGTCAGAAACAATAATATTTTGCAAATAAAAATAATTTTTTTAAAATAAAACACTGAATTATACATATTACAGGTGTATTGGACTTGAAAACTAAAAACTTAGCTATCCATGAGGTCCCAAATTTCAAATTCTTCAGTTGTACTTAACATACTAGTTTAATCTGTTTACAGCATAAATACATTATGTACAATGTATATTTGTTAACATATTTGCCGAAAAAATGGCATATGCCATTTTGCATTCAGGGACAAAACAGTAGTCACACTGTGGGTGCAGAGTAGATTTCTATTGCCTGCTATTTATTATGTAGTAGAAAACACAAGATTTGAAAGTATGTTCCTATGTAAATCATAGATTAGTTAATGTTAAAACCACTGTTTATTTAGACTTGGATACATGCTGCTTTTGTGTCTTTTTTTAATATTTACAAAGGTTTCAATGTTCTGAAGTTTCTAGAAAAAGTACATAATTGAAGCTGGTACAGGTTAATTATGATATTGTTAAACCATTTTTATCACTTTTGTAATTATTGTTATGGTATTAGAAACTGTGGTATCACACTATATTGTCAATATTTGTAGTAGTGCAAAGTGAGGGCCATGCAGAAATTGTTTAGATATTTGAAATTTAGTTGCCATAGAAAACAACTGATGCCATCAACATAAAACACAGATGCTAAAGAAAGCAAGTTTCATGTTTATGTCAGTTGTTCTTGAGCCAACGAGCAAAACATATCATGTATGCATGGTATGGTCAACTAACATTTTTCAATTTACTTACACATTTTTGCATTTTGCCCAAAAACTTTGCCTGTAAAGGTCCAAAATAATTAAACATCTGTAAAGAAAATAAAATTTCTTAATAAATGACATTGTGTACTAGAATGGTGTCATCAAAAAAAAAAAAAAAATGACCATGGTAGGTATTTGTTATGGGCAATAGAATCCAAGTATTCACAGTAAACTCTAGAAGCCAACCTGAACAAATTGTTTTAATAAAATTTTTCTCTATCTCCAACTAATTTTATTTTAAATCACTAGTAATAACTATTAAAATTATCTTACTAATTTTTCAAAATTCCAAATTTTTCAATCAATATTCAATATTTAATTCGTGTACACACATTTTCTTCTTTCAATATTTCATCTCAGATCCTTTCTCTTTTCACAATAGCTATACCTTTACAATAATTTTCGAACTCTATCCAAATTTTAAGTTTTACAACCAATATCTAATATTTAATTTTCAATTCACATATTTCCTTTTTTCAATATTTCAAACCAAATTCATGTTAAATTCATAATTATTGTTTGTTCATAATAGTTCTTGAACGCAATCAAAATTCATCATTAATCAATTAATCTTTGTAATAAAATAACTTAAAAAAAACTATTAACCAAAGTTTATGCAAACCTGTATGAAAAGTATTTATTTTTTTAAAGTTTTATATTTGATTTCTCAGAGCAAAATTCAAATATGTCACTTGTCATATTTTATTCATTTATGTCTTAATTCTTCCATTGGGAAAACAACTTACCCTTTCACTTGATTTTCTCTATTTTTTTATTTTAATCCCACCTATCTATCTGGACTTTTTTAGTTCATATTTTCTTTATAAGTCTCATCTTAAACTTTTATCTGTCGTAAATATTTATTAAACCTTTAACTCATGATCTTTATAAACTAAACATAATTTTAATATTTAGACCAATTCTTTTTCTTTTGTTCTATAAGAATTTAAACAATATTTGAATTACTGTATCTATTATTTAATCAAATCCTTAATTTAATTTTCCTTTAAAAAATTGTTCTACAAAAAATATCAGTTTTTCATTGATAAAATAATTATTTAACTTTTAACAAAACTATAGCTACAAACCTGTGAATGTAAAACAGTCAAAATTTACCACAGCAGTATATTAATTAGGCTTCCCTTTTCTAGTATTTTATTTGCCATTGTTGATTTTGTTTATTGGATACAAGGGGATATCTATACATCTTCAAACCATTGAACAGAAACTTTAAATATACCCTAGTATATATAGAGCAATAGTATATTCGAAAAAGTAAATAAACTTTATATTTGCTCCTGATAATAATAAATAAGGAAATAAGAATTAAGAAATTCTAGAAAAGTAATATTTAACTAAAAAACAAACAATCCATTTAAATTTTAAGTGTCAGCTCAATATAAATAAAACTCAAAGTTAAGTATTACATTAAACTTGACCTTCTAGAAATATGATTTAGAAGCCGTCAACAACATACATAAATAATTATATTCTGTAAATAAAGTCTTATCCCAAAATTAGATAGGAAATAAGATCCAAAAATATGTAAGAACATTATAATTAAGAAATCATTGCAATATAAGAATTTGCTGAAATGTTAAACTACGAAACAAAATCTAATTAAACAGAATGTCCAACATTTTAGTTTGCAGCTAAAATCAAATTTAGCATTATATGTAACACAATTATGGCGAAATATGAACTCATGCCCACATAGAAATTAAGTAAGTTAAACTCAATAACTAACAGGAATGTATTAATTGCAATATTAATTCCAATGAAGACATAAATTATGAACTTTGTAAACTTATTAACATCACATGATCAACCAAATTTGTATATAAATCTGTACATATCCAAATAAAAAACATTCGAGTTAAAGAACTTCTTGTAGTCTACAATTAAGAGATAAATCTCGCTGAAGACTGATGGTCAGAGTGAAGATAGCAAATTACCTGTGCCTAGAAGTCCGCCAGCTCCACCTGATTTTAACAATACATTTGGTCGCTTCGATTCTTTATGGATTACTACCAAGAAGAGGAGCATTTTGTTAATTAGTGAAATTTGGAGATGTTTGGATATTTAAGGCTGCTTTTGACATGTCCAGTGTGGTTGACTCTGATGCCAGCCTATCTAGTTATAACTGCTGTAGAAAAACCATCAACAGGAATAAATAATGCTTAGCTACTTGACTATCTTGCTCCAAGTCTTTATTTAAACTTTACTTGGGATTATTTACTCACCATGTTTTTGTTATCTACTATTACATATTTGGCTACAAGAAAACATGGCCACTGTAACAACTTATGTTTTTTAAATTCAGTACGAACTTTAAATCGACTTAACTTTTATAGAAACTAACTGATTCATAAATTGTTGATAGACTATTCAATGGTATTGATGCTGATTTTTTTTATATAAATTATATAAAAAAATTCAGCTTTTGATAACATATAATTTTAAATAATTTTATACTTGTAAAATATTTTCCTATTGTGATTATCCAATAATGTAAAACGTAAAAGTTAAAAGATTTGTAACGGTTTAAAATTCACTCATGAATTCCCTATAAAATTTGTATTGATTTAATACATTTAGTTGGTAAATATAAATTATTGGAGTTCCATTTGTGTGATTTTAGACAATAGAATCCTTTATTATTTCAAGTTACTGTAAATTGTTTGAGTACCACTGTCACGTTGGTCACGCCTACAGTGGCACGCTGTTTTGTTTAGCACGCACTGGCTGATATCGCCAGACTGCGTGACACTTCATTTGTACGAATGCTTTAGCGGTTGTTACACATGCAGTTTTGGTGTCGTTACCTGGCTATCTCAGGGTAAGATTATAATATTTCATTATCTTAGGGTTTCAAATTCTATTTTTGTTTTATTTATTTTAGTGTTAAGTTACGGCCGATGATTGAGATTAACAATTGTTCGCCCCATGGGCCCAGGAAGTTACATCCTGAAGGGACCGTCATGTCTGTGTTCCAGGCGTTTGTGATGAGGCCATCCTGGTTGTGAAGGTGTCGTATGACTATCCACAAGAATTAAATGGTTTAGATTTGAGATTTTGGTAAATTACTCTTTCTTGTTGCTGGTAATTTTGTTTTGGC
>JAHWXV010212512.1:0-11702 GCA_024586415.1 Phrixothrix hirtus | reverse complement strand
AAATAAACGTAGGCAATAGAATAATGATTTGTGGACACTATTGGCATATGTGGCATATGTGCGTAAGAGAAAGTCGTGTGTTGTTTCACACCAGATTTTTAGTTTACTAATGCAATAAAATTGAAATTTATTCTGCCTCAATCAAACATAACGTTATTCATCTTATCAACAACTGCAAACGTAACCTAGTAACGGTTAATATAAACGAGTAATGCGTGTATGCAACATTAAAATTTAAAAATTATGCAACTTGTGCAAGAAGCAATGTTTCTTGAACAGTAGGTTTACAAGACAACTAATACAATACAAAAATTTCGGTGTTTCTGTGGGCAACCAACATGTTTTATGCTTGTTCCATTCACGCAGCTAAAAAGTAGCGATATCAATGCGTCTTGTTGTAAAGTTGATTTTAGATAAACGAATTGATCTGGAGTAACTACGGAGACTTTCTTAGGGCAATCACGTACACAGCTTTAGTGCCCAGTAGTACTCCATTATTATTTTATATAATTGTATCCTTCTATTTTTAACGGTACACCACTATTACAGGTCGCTATGGTCCCTAATTATGAGAAACGCACACAAAAAAATTCCTGGATGTCGTTAGTTTTACAAAGTGCAATAACTGAAGTACCAGAACAAACAATAGCTTTACGAAGAGCTACAGCTGAATACAAAATATCTAAATCTACGATTTCTGACAGAATGAAGACCAACACCTGCTCTGCTCCAGTTAGTTGAAGAAAGCCGTTTATTTTCTTACTAAATGGAACACCAACTTGAACAATGCATTAATAAAATGCACACAGTTTGTTTGAGAAAACTTGCTTATGATTTTGCAGAAGAAAATAAACTTTGTTATACATTTGATAAAGTAAAGAAAATACCTGAACCTGAATGACTGCATACCTTCCTCAAACGCTACCCTGATTTAAGTATACGGCAGCCAGAGTCAGCGAGATTAAACCGCATAAAAGGTTTTAATAAGGAGGAGGTGTCGATTTTGTTGTCTAATTTCAGGGAGATTTTCACACAAAATAATATTACTCCTTCGCGAATTTTTAATACCGACGGGATGACATTCATGTATGGAGCACTTAACAAAATAATATTACCCCTTCGAGGATTTTTAATACCGACAAGACGACATTCATGTATGGAGAACTTAACGGATTTCATTATGAAATTAATGATTTAGGTTAGAGTAATGAAACGATCATTTGTAAATAGCCAACACAATTCGTTATATTCATAGGTGCTTCAATAGAAAACAAAGTTTTTATTTATCCTCGATAATTGCACCGACCACTGCATCTTAGTGACTTGAAATCTTTGTAGAGAAAACGGAACCATTATTCTTTCTCTCCCACTTCATTTGTCACATAGAATGCAACCTTCAGATTTAACAATTTTTGAAATCTCCAAAAATTGTGCTGAGTGTGATACTGAGACGGATATAACCAACACAAATTATATTAAAGCTAAACATATCGCTGCCATTAATGCTTGAGCTTTTGCAAGGGTAGCAAATGTTGAGAAAGCTATTAACGGATTTAGAATTGTGGCAATTGTGCCGTACAATTCCGAAATATTTTCCGACACTTTTTACCAGAGGAAGGAATATACTTTGCACCTAAAACGGTAGAAAATTATATGACGCCTCCATCTACAAGTCAAATGCAACCTAGCCATTCTAAAGAGACTGCTACCGAAGATCGAGATTTGCTTGAAGGTGCAATGTTACGATCTGGATTGTTCCAAAATGTTAAATCGCTTTCCTTTTAGAAACTTCATCCACGAAAACTCATTCACAAATAGTGGCATCAACGGCTTAAAAGTTTGACCTGGTAGCAAAGCAACAAAGGAAGGAAAAACGACTCGTTTTAGAAGAGAAAGTTCGTTAATCGTTTATGTATTTTCATCAAGCCGAGTAGTTTATTCTGTAACTATCGAGTACTTAGGTATACAAATAAAATTTAAAAAAGTTTTTTAAATCTAACCAAAGTGAAATTTTTGATTAATTAAAGATCATTATTTAAATTGCTTACTATTAGTCATCTTTAGAAACGTAAAATTGATAAATGTATCAAAGTTCATTTCGAGATCAAGATGAACAACTAAAATTTGATAGAGTATTTGTTAACATTTTCTTCAATCAACTGAAGATCAAATTAACACAATCTTACAAATTGTATAACTCAATGTTTCCAACGTTATATAAATATCAACCAGTGTTATTATAAAATTTGTAATACTATTGGTAGCGAAGAATTCGGTTTTCTTGAAGTTGTAATTGTCGGTTGATTATTCCAACTTATTTTTACTAGTTCAATTGAATTCCCAATTTTGATCCTCTAAATTAGCGCTCTCAATTGTTTAATATATAAAATTATAGAAAAATTCTACCACACGTATAACAGGTTTTATCTATAGGCGCATATTAAAAAATAAATTATTAATAGTAGAAAGCGCGCTCCATTAATGCGCATATAAGAACATTAATATCAAATGATAAATCGTGTCTTGAATTTATCTGTACTTTAGCAGATACAAGGCTTAAAAGAATCGAAATACAGAATACGATGCCAAGAATGACAAGAGACAAATATGAACCATAAATCATAGGCGACAAGTAATGGCTGAGCGTCAAGTTTGAAAAGTGAGAAAAACAAACACTACAAGTTAATGTAAAGACACAAGAAAGGACGAGGTTGTTAATGAATGTACCTAAGCCGACATTTTAAAATATGAATTATAAAAGCAAAGTTTATATACATACCTAGACTACTCTTAATGGGTACATATGAAGCTATGTCCAATTCCTCGCATATATCCTAACAACCAACCAAAACTTCTTTAGATTTATGAAACCCTAAAATCGTGCACGAGACCTAGAAAATGCGTGCAACATTTTATTTTCATTTGATGTACTGTTTCCTGTGCGTGTTCTTTTTGTGTGGGCACGACAGGTATGCAGATTTACTGCGATATTAATGCGAGTCACATAAATGAAACAACTTTTATACTTTTATATTTATCCATATCAAAAAATATTAATGAGAATCTCATTTAAGCGAATATCTACTGCCAATTAAATAAATAACAATGAAAAAATTATATATCCGTAAATATTTGCATTTGGAATTAAAGCAAATGTTGTTATAGCTATTTTAAATGGCCTTTGATTTATAATTTCAGAGTTTTAAGAATAAATTAATTTATTCGAGCTAAATAATACTGTACATTTTCAAACGCCTATGATGCAGCGCCCTCATTATCGTTATCCTTTTAATGTGAAATACGTTATTTTAAGGAGTATAAGGAATACTTTTTAGAAGTATCCTACTGCTACATTAAATTAGAGTTCACTGCTTCCCAGTTATAACATGTTTTTTAAGGAAAATTTGACCGTAAATAAATAATAATATAACAAAGCCTAGTGTAAAAGTACGATGCTTATGAAAACTTTACACATAAAATTATCTAAATCAATTCATGTGCAGTTAATTTGGTGACACGATTTTTTTTTAATTAAATGACTTTATTGATAATATAATCACGTATTAATATTTTTTAAATTTCATAAAAAATTATCAAAAACTGAAGTCGATAGTATTTTTAGGAATTTCCCAACTGACAAGACATGTGCTACACATAAGCATGAATTGTTTTGTCTTGAACTCCTTTAATTCTGTGTTGTTTAATTATCCTTATATTGCACTAGCAATACATTTAAGGTCCTTCTCTACTTTTTTGTGTGCACGGAATCCCCAATTTATTATTCTTATCTGTTATTATCTGACAACTTTAAATTTCGCAACGTATCCTGTCCATTCTCATTTAAGCGCTGTGATTCATCAGACGACGACACGTGATGTTAGTTGATAAATCCTTATATTTCTAACTGTATATCGGCAACTAAATTTTTTTGCTTACAATTATTTTTTGCATACCACGTTCGTCGAGTAGTGTACTCTGTTATCGTCAGTCGCGCCAGCATTTAGTTTTGTCGATAAAAGTATCTTCCTTTTTCATATTTCGCAAATAATTTATTTAAATTGTGGTTTTATGAAGAGGAGTTTCATTTACAGAACGGAAGCGTATCTAGGTCAATTTAAACTCGCTTCAAATCTAAAAATTTTAACTAAAATCAGTAGTAGTATAACACATAATCTTCTAGATAGCTTCCAGAAGAAAAGGTAGTTTGTGGGAGGAAATAGACTTTTCCACCCCTTCACCCGCCATTGAATGTTTTATTTAGTCCGTTTTAATACGAAAATAATAGAGCAAATAAGTAAAAAGTATGTAGCTGTGTTGGATGTATGAGAGTTACGGGGTGGGGTGGTATCCGTTTCTAAGTAGTTTTTCCGACTTTGGTTAGAGTGAGCATGAAGAAACGGGTTATTGAACCCATAAAGGGATGGATTTTATTAAGGTTGAAATGGCGCGGGCCCGTGTCAACGCGTAAGTAGACGTGTCTATTTAAAATATCTTCCAAGTAGTAATAAAGGGTATATAATTGTAAGTGCGTACGTGCCTTATTCTCACATAGGTGTTTGCGTTAATATAATTATAAACTGACGCGTTGACAATCGAAGAGTAAAAGAAATCTTAAAAAATGGCGCTCACTTGAAATAGTAAAATTTACCTAATTATACGTAATTTCCATAGTAATAATATATCTATGTGTGTATGTATGGATGCGCGTATATATGTAACTGAAGAATATGTGCGGCGCGTCTTGTTTTCGTATATATACTTGCGTTAATATAATAATAAAATGGCGCGTCGACAACAATTTGAAATAATAAAATTAGAAAATGGCGAGAGCCTCATTTAAAAAGTAATAATGGGAGTATATGATAATTGATTCAGTTTTTACCGCCATTTGCATGCTAACAACGACAAGTCGTAATTTATTTAAGCATTATCACTCCCATTACGCGCTAATTATTGTAATTGAATTCAAATTAGTATAGTACAAATGTGTGATTGAATAAGGAACTAGTGCTAGTACTAGCTACAGTCTGCATTATTGATTGCATACCCGAAATTTCAGCAACACGAGATGTCGTTCGTTCTAGTTGTTGATTTTGCTTCCTTGATTGCTCTAAAGTAGTTTTTATACCTTTTAATCTTTTATACTATCTTTTGCCAATTACTCTTGTTGTTTTGCATCCTCACGCGCTGTATGTGATAATGTAGGTGTTGAATGAAATATTGGTGAACTTAAATTAATAGTTACTGCTAGGACTTATTGTTAAAAGTGTTGTACGGGATTTTAGAAAACTATTTTCTATTCTTGTTCATAGTAGTTATCGTTATCTGCCCGTCCACCTATCCACCCGCCCCCTTCCTCTCGTCCTCACACTCACCCACCCGTTGGCCCACCGCTCTCTAGCTCCTCCGCTAACCCACCAGACCGCCCACCGCCCTTAATTTACAACCGAATTTTTGTACTTCTCTCACAAAAACACTATCAATACTGCAATTAGCACCAAACGCACATTTTTCAATAACAAATCTTTTATGTTATCGTCCAACTGCAACTGTTAAATTTAATGCAATTATTAAATTATACACTGCATAATTGTTGATGCAATTATTTTGAAAGTATACACCTTTTCATGTCCAAAATTGCTTGCCATTAGCTGTGCTCTTCCAATGTTAGCACCACGGTATGATGGTGATGTTCACAATCTTCTTGATTTTCAGCACAGCATATGCATTCCAAACGTATCACTGTTTTGAAATTGTAAAAAGAACGAAGTCATACTGTAACAATACTTTAAGCTCATGTCGGTTACGTAATGCCTTAGAGTAACGCCAGTACGAAGTTAGGTCCAAGGTCGTAATGCTAAAATAGAAGTTATAATACACACGGGATTAGGATATTTTTAACCTTTATAATTGATTCGGCCTACTTTGCCAGGGATTATAATGTGTTAACAGAATTAATTATTGTGTATGCATTCCAAGTGTATCACTGTTTTGAAATTGTAAAAAGATCAAAGCCATACTGCAACGATACTTTGCAGCTCATGTCCGTTACGTAATACCTTACGATAACGCCAGTATGAAGTTAAGTCCAAGGTGGTAATGCTAAAGCAGAAGTTATAATACACACAGGGTTAGGCTATTTTTAACCTTTATAATTAGTTCAGCCTGCTTTACCAGGGATTATGATGTGTTAACAGAATTAATTATTGTATTCAAAGCTCTACTCGATTTGTTCAAGAGTTACTCTTATAGACACTTTTAATTTACCCTCAGGTTCGGTGAATTCTATTGATCGTAGAACTTTATATACTTTTATATACATTTATTACTTTATGAACTGTATATTTATTATCGTTTCGGTTATGTTATATTTTGCATGTATTTACTCTAATTATTGTAACAGTTATTTATTAGGCTTTTGCTAATTGATATTTTCATGATCGTAACAGTTTTGCATGCGTTATATTTATTTTTGCATTTAATTCTGATATTAAATGTTTGTTATTTTCGTATTTTGTACGAATGGTACTTTACTTGTCATTTTTAAATATCATTGAAATGAAAAGAGTTAAAAGCTTTAATATTCATTTATTAAGCTTTCAAATTAAAATGCTATTACTTTGAATTTCCGTTAGACTCAAACCTAACTAATATTTACAGCTTTACAAATTATATTCAGCTTTATGTACACATATGGTAGGATAAACGAGCTTCGCTCTACTGTAAGCTAGAGAGCGTGTTTTAAATACGACGGCAACAATCGTTCAATTACTAATAATGACCGTGATTTTTCATAAATGAATCAAAATGGCTGAAGATTATTTATTTACATTATACAGAACGGATCAGTTTAATTATGTCAGTTTTAATTTGTTTATTTCGCGTGTGAAAAATTGAAAACTAGAGCTGTGTTCGATTTAAAACATCGTTAAATTCACGTATGGTTTTTGGCGTCTAACAAAATTAAATTGTTGATAAGGTGGTGCAGGATTTAATCCCAAGCAAGGTAAATTTGGAAAATACGTACGTAATAGTTCAAGTCTCAAATCAAATATTCTTGCATGATTCCCTAACTTTAAACCAAAAATGCGTAAACAAACACTGATCTAAACATTTCGAATTGTTTCAAAACGCATTTCAAAACAGTATTTATATGGTCAATAATTAATAAATTACTTTAATCAGAGCAATAATAAACGTTTCCGTTTAACGTATGGAATTTATCTGATGTATCATTAGAATAAACTTGAACGTTTCAAGACAACGTGCAAAATTAGTCTGTTGTTTACACACGGCCGTCGATTGGTTTATATAGCAAAATTCTGCTCACATTGGTGCAGACAAAAACTCGCTTTTAAATATAATTTTGCTGAAAAACACAATTAAATAAATACTTATGACAAAAATAATTATAAAATACAGTACAGAATGCCAAACGGTTCGCTTAATTTAACGTTTGAAGTAACTAATTACATAGTTTTTATATAAAGTAAATAACTTGATTTACAGCTTAAAATTGCCTAGGAAACAAATAAAAATTATACAGTACATGTTAAAAAGCGTGATGAAGCTATTGCTGATTCAATATTTGACAGATACCCGCTGGTTAATTAATTATTAACATTTTTAAGTATTAAAAATTCCATATTTTATACAAAAAACGTGTGCTAATGCCGATTACAATTTAATCATATTGCGTTGCTATTTTTGTTTACATTTAAGGTCATATACTTGAACTATTTGAAATTGGAGGTGAAGATCAACAATGATTTCAAAACTAAAAACTAAGCATATAATTTATAACAATTAGCAATAGTTAAATGCATTGGATTAAAAATTTTAATTAATTTATACATAAGCAAAACACCCTAAATCGGTTCGGTTAGATATATACAGAGTGTTAGGTAATAGAACATTTTTATAATTAAATTGCTAATTAAATATTTTCAGTTAATTAAAGATACAAATGACGGTTTGCTGAATTTTATCATAATGAAACGAATTTTAACTTAAGCAAACTATAAAAACAATCTGAAATTTGTTTCTAAAATCAGCAACTCCACACAATACTGTTTAGTGACATTTTCTTTATCAGAGTTACTACTAATTCCACTGCTATATCCGGCTGATATGCTAGCTAATGATGTGCTCGCGAATATGCGGCCATTTTTATTTTAGCGAAGTGCTAAATAATTAATATTTAATGTTTGAATACTGAAATATAGTTAACACCAAGACCTAAGCATTTGACTAACAAACGCAACTGCAACCGAGCTAATACTAAATTCAGCGTTGTCTGATAATTTTTTATTTCCTTAGATGCTAGCCTATTTAATTTCACGCATGTGCAAAACGAAATAAATAATCATATCCAACACAATCGGAAATTATTTTCAATCTGCATGCGCGATTTAATTAAAAAACATTTTATTATAATTACAAAACCTATTAGTTTGTAATCAAAATAGAATTATTTTATGATTTTAATCCGTGTACTTGATTTAATTAAATAAATTTTATTATTATAATTAAAATCAAAGCTCTGTACATTTAAAAATATTATCTAAATTTTTCATCTAAAATCCAAGCGATTGTTATTCTGTCTGTGTCTATAAAAACAAGATCACGACCCATACTAGGTAGCATAAATATTAATTAAGGTAATCTCAATATTGGAGATATATAATATCTAGGCATAACATTTTATGGGTCAAATACATTTATCCAATCTAGTAACAGTTTTTAGTAAGCAATCAATCCTGTACCATGTTCAACAAAATCTGTGCGTTTAAACATGACCAACATATTCGAAAATGCTAAAAAATAAAATAAAAATTTGTAAATAATATTATTACCAACTTTTGTGAAAATCAATAATGCATATTTTAATACAATGCTGATACAGAGCGTATCAGCAGTATCACAGATAGGTTTATATAATTAGTCCAACTTATTAAAAAAAACATTATAGTAAATATTGCTAAAATATTGTTTCTTAAAATATTCTGCTGGGATGGTAATAATGTTCAATTCAAAAGGAAATTTTCAAGCATAGCGAGTTTTGGTACTTTATTAATTATTTATTATTACTTTGTTACTTACTACTATTAAAATAATAAGTATTGGCGGTTCACTTTCAAACCTTATATTTCAGAAATTAATAAACCGAGTTAGATCAAACTAAGTTTGTTTTACTAACAGTTAAGTTTGGATAAGTATGCTGAATTTCAAAATTTTACAAAGTTATATTCGCTGGTAAATGTAAAATATGTTCCAAAAAATGTGTTTTTCATTGATAATTTTAAGAATGTCGAACTTCAAAAATTAATTTAACAAAAACCATTCATGCAAAGCGGCTTATACTTGGATATGTAATTAACTGGACACTATTATATAGTTTTAACAAATTATAATGCTATCGGGTTATTAATAACGAAATTACAATAAATAATTGCGAACGAGTCTATTTCGCTCATTTGAAGAGATATTCAAAGTATTCTTTCTACTCATTATACAGGTAGAGAAATTAACACGTAAGAAGAAAATATCTACTTAAAAGAAAAGTTGTGAAGACCTGTAAAGATAAAAGATTTATGCGAAAGAGCGCTCGGGAAACATTCCACGAGGGGAAAGCGGCAGCGTAAACCAAAGCGACACTATGGGCGGATAATGTGTTTCAATGATTCAGAGGCGGCTATAACTCAGAAGCGGCACAATAATAAAATTATTAAGAAACTCTACCTGCATATAATTATTTATTTATAACTATTTATACTAACAATGTATACCAAACATTTATTTATAACATATGCATGCGTTTTTACAATTTATAGAAAAGCATTTTAAAAACTACAGTAAAAAGTACAATACTCCGGTTCGATTCTTTATCAAGACTGCGGACATGTCTTGAAACTTTTTTTTTAATTTTAGAAAAAGTAACACTTTCACTTTACAATACACTGCGTATTAGTATGCTCTTTGCTTAGAATCGGATTTCTTTTATAAATAAACGTAAATCGTTATCACAAGATCCTTACGCGGATTTCCTTTATCAATATCTATTAATTTGAAAAATATTTATCAACAAAATATGTTGGTATTATTGAAACCATCAACATATGTTTACATTATTACGCAAAGAATAATTTGTTATAACAGAAACATGTTTGTCGCTCACCTCAGAATGACCATCAATGCGATTAGCTACGAATTAACACATCGACAGTAATTATTTGCATCTTTTTCAAAATCTTTCACTTTCAATTATAAGACAACTTTTAATAATTTGTTAAAGCCAATTAACCTTTGTTGTTTAAATAATGTTGATACATCTTATAAAAAAGGAAATTTTCAATTTCTATCATAAATAACGGATTGCAGCGAATTTACCTTTTTTGTAAAAAATAGAGAAACTGGAAGTACGTCCTAAACTGTAATATACATCGTCTCTTTTTCAAGGTTTGAGCTTAACACTATATCAATTTCGTTAAATTTTGTTCACCAATAACAAAGTTATAATATTTTTAATATGAGCATTCTGAGAACACCCCAAATTATTGCACTTTTTTGTAAAGAATTTATAACATTTACTAAATGGCTTAAGGTAACATAACGAAACTTCTCAATTATAATAAAAAATAATCAATTGATAAGCTGAATAAATTACACAAAAATTAGCCACGCTGTTTTAGAATAAACTTGGTTTGAAAGTTAACCACCAATATTTATTATTTTAATAATAAATAGTAACTTAAAGAATCAAAAGCTGCTTCCTAGTTTGTATTTGTGCACATTGTTATAATATAAAAGTTTAAATATTTCTCCATTTTTGGTAGTTGTATAACTTCAATTTTAAATTACTTTACATCTCTATAGATGGCGCTCTTATTATAGTTTGTAAGCTAAGTTCATTTAATGCATGTATATAAACTTGCTTGCTATGCAATTTAAAATGTAAAACCGTAGTCTGGGATTTTCTCGAAAGCTTCAAAGTTACACCTCTACCTGAATTCACTTCTAGGTATTTTTGAGTTTCTGGTAACAACTTCCCAATTCAGAAATGTTAGATTTGTGTAGCTATAGAAGTTAAATTCCATATTATTTATGATATAAAAGTAATTAATATATATATTTTAAATTTCCGCGGGTATTATGTGTTGGATTGCGTTTCCGAGATTCTGATTCTGATAAGAACCGTTTATCTAGTCACGACGTTTCAGCAAACTCTAATTTGCCATTATAAAGTCTAACTGCTTGTCGATATCGTTATACGTATCGAACTGATGTTTTTAATCAAACTCAAACGAAAATTAATTAATTCAATTTCAGTTTAATCAGAAACAACAAATTATTCAGTCAAAACCAATAGGCGCAGTACTTTTAATCAAATTATGTTTAATCAAACTCACGCCAAAATACATTTAATAATATTGATTTCTGACCAATTACTTTTAATCAAATTGCTTTAATCCACTTAAATACACTTATTAATTAAATTACAGTTTAATTACAAACACAATTTATTAAATCAAAACCAATCCGAAAACTACTTTTAATCAAATTGTTTTTAGTCAAACTTACACGAAAATATATTTATTAAGAGGTCTTTTAAAAAAATTCACACGAAGAAGCAGTATAAAGGAGTCCTGTTTTTGGGGGGAAAAGGTAAAAAGAAAAACTACTAATGAAGAGATTTTTATATT
>JAHWXV010212473.1:0-16089 GCA_024586415.1 Phrixothrix hirtus | reverse complement strand
AATATAGAAATATACGATTCAAAACTACTAGGATCCAGTAGTAAGGATAAATATGAATTAATGAAATTTACAAAATCGGAAAAGGCACAAATATCGAAAACTTTTCCTTAGCCGAGATTTGAACCAAGTATTTTTGGATAGATACTCCAACGTGCTCACCATTGCACTA
This sequence comes from Phrixothrix hirtus, assembly GCA_024586415.1. NCBI lineage: Eukaryota > Metazoa > Arthropoda > Insecta > Coleoptera > Phengodidae > Phrixothrix > Phrixothrix hirtus. The sequence goes on along the minus strand of JAHWXV010212473.1, from coordinate 15,920 downwards.
CCAAGGACCATATACCAGCCCGTTGAAATTTTTTTATAAATGTGCCTCTTTTGAAGTAACCATACTAACTTGCCAAGATTCGGAGAGCCGACAATACCGTCGATATTTGTGCCTTTTCCTATTTTGTAAATTTCATTAATTCATATTTATCCTTACTACTGGATCTTAGTAGTTTTAAGTCGTATATTTCTATATTTGAATCATACACCACCTCTTCAAACTTTAATGTCATAATCCATTAAACACAATGTTTAATTCCGAAAACAACTAACTTCGCACATATATATTTGTAATATATCGATTAGGTGTGAATCCGACGGTATTGTCGGTTCTCCGAATCTTGGCAAGTTACTATAAACATCGTTACTTCAAAAGTGGCACATTTATAGAAAAATTTTCAACAGGCTGGTATATGGTCCTTGGTAGTGCAATGGTTAGCACGTTGGAGTGTATCCAAAAATCCTACGTTCAAATCGCGGCCAGGGAAAATTTTTTGGTATTTGTGCCTTTTCCGATTTTGTAAATTTTACTAATTCAAATCATAATGTAATTTAAAGGACAGTTCAGAATCAAGTAAAACGCCTAGGTTTTCGATCAAATTCACTCTGAGAAGCTTCGTATTGGTTGTTGAAATTATATAATCATAATAAAGAGTAGGCTTTAATATAGAAAATGTTATGACCTTGCATTTATTTATATTTAAATGAAGATTGTTTTGATTACACCAAAGAGGTACTTCATTTAAATCTGATTGAAGCCGTATTGTATCCTAAATAGATGAACACTGGAGAATAATTTCATAGCATCGGTAGAAAGAAGACATTTAGAAAATTTGATAACAGTAACAATATCATTAATATATAAAGAAAATAAAATTGGACCCAAATGGCTACCTTGTGGAATACTTGAGGTAGCCAGTATTTTTTTAGATTGATAATTGGATAGACATACAAAAAACTGACAACGAGAATTCAAATAAGATTTAAGCCAAGAAATCAGAGGATTCGAAATTCTATATAAACTCAGCTTTTGTAACAATAAACTGTGATCGACATAATCAAAGGCTACAGAGATGTTTGTGTATATAGCATCGACTTGTTGACCGTGTTCAAATGCCTAGTGAATATAATTAGTGTACAAAAGTAGATTTGTCTGGGTACTACGGCCTGTATAAAAACCATGTTGACGTGAAGTTATGATTAGCATGAACGTATTAAAGATTTGATCAGTCACAATTGAATCAAGAACCCCCGCAGCATCAGATAGAACCGATATTGATCTGTCATTTTCAACACTAGATTTACTCCTGCTTTTGAAAAGCGGTGTTATAAACCCGGTTTTCCAAAGGTCCGGAAAGATTTCTAAATTTATAGATTTATTGTGTAACTTAGAGAGAGGCAGTGAGAGTGTAGGCGATCACATTTTTAAAGAATATGCTGGAACACCATCAGGACCCGCATTAAACCTATTTTTTAATGCAAATTGTTTGTTAAATACCAAGTCCGAATTTATATATATATTGGATATCGAGCAGTATTATAGTAAAGGGGATCAACTATCGTAGGGAGAATAAACAGACGCGAAAAAGTTTGCAAACATATTACAAATATCAATTTTATTTGTAGAAAAACTTTGTTTATATGTCATTCCAATTGGCAGAAACCTATTAACGTTCTTTTTAGAGTTGACATCGCTCTAAAATGGTTTTAAATTATCGGATCTGAAAGATTAACTAAATGAAATAAAATTTTTATAATCCTTATATACGAATTTTTTAGAAAGACTACGTGCAATACTGTAATTATTGTAATTAAATTGGGTGCCCTTTTTTTGATAAATGTTATACAATCGGTTTTTATTTTTAATTAGCTTAATTGCTTCAGAAGAAGACCAATAAGAAAATTTGTCAGATGCATAAATTATTAGGGACAAAGGTTCGAATAGCAAAATATACCTACTGATAAAAATTATATAAAGCAGTATTAGTTATATCATTAGATAATATTGAATCCCAATTTAAACTATCAAAGTAGTCATTAATAGCATCATAGTTAGCTTTGTTAAAGTAGAATTTCGGATTAACATCACTAATAATATAATTAGTGGAATCCTCAACTAAAAGGTTAAAAGTTAAGAAGGGCGGGGGTGGGTTTGATCAGCTTTGATTATAGGATAAGAATCAATATTAACAGTTAAATCATTTGCAGTACATAAAATGAGGTCAAGAATTACATTATTATTATTTAAGACATTATTAAATTGCTGCAACCCTAAGTAAATAATATTATCACAAACTACTGAATCTAAGTACTTCCATGCACTATCTATAAAAGATTTGTCACTTTTATATTTTTTCCACTTTAAACTAGATAGATTCCAATCTTCAGCAAAACATAGGGTCGAGTTAAGATGACGATCAATAATATAATCAATCGATGCGATATGATTTAGGTAAGTTGATAGAGGAGAGTGAGGAGGAACATATATGACCCCGAAGATAGTATTTGAATGGTTGATAAGTATATTAATAAATAATTCTTCTAAATTATTATCTGGACTAGAAGTAATACAAGAATCGTATTGCCTCAGAGATGAAATTAATACTCCACCGCCTCTTATGGCAGGGTTCACGCCGCCCTATCTTTTCTGTGGACAATGTAGGTTTCATTAAATAATTCGCTACTAACTGTAGTACTACACAACTACAATTCTGCAAAGATAATATCATAAATGCGTACAGCACCATTGTTATGAGACTCTATTACTTTAGTTATTTGGTAATAAACACTTAGTAATGAAGGAGAAGGAATGCTTAGTTTTTTGAATTTACGATACGAGGAATTTCGTTAATATATTTGATAGTTTTATTTGCACCAGTTTTGTTTAAATCATCCAGTTGAGATCTGAGATTCGTGAGATAATTTCTTTGCATGATAGTTTGATCAGATTTAAATTTTACATTGTTCGTTATAGTTTTTTGGCATTCTAGGACATTGATAATATCATCTCTACTGTTTAAAATTAATTTTAACGGACGGGTTTTGTTTAAATCGAAACGACCAAGTCTACAAAATTTTGTATCAGAAATATTTATTACAAGGTCGCCCCAATTGGTAACATTCTCTAGGTTGGTTTTATCAAAAGCAACGCTTTTATTTTTATCTGGTTCGGCCGATTCCTTTAATAAACAATAATATTTCTTTCTCTTTGCTAACGATTGTAGATTTCATTAATAACTTGCTCTGATATAAACGAATATCGTTTTCAGCTACTTGTTTAGAAGTGATGATTTCGCTCAGTGCGGAAATTTTAGATTGGAAAGAGCTTACAGTGCCCGTTAGTTCGCGTATTTTTGATAACTGCATTTTAAAATTAGAACAATCCGTGCACCAATACTGAAGCTTTCCATCTTGCGTTTTTAGATAAACCGCTGCATGTCGAATGATTGTAACTTTTACAGAGAACCCAAGATATTTATTTTTCGGGAGAAATATCGTTGACAGGCAGATCAGCTTTGAAACATTGAGTGACATGACGAATTTTTATAATTTCTATTTAAAAAGATTAGATATAACTTACACATATGTCTTAGTAGCAAAAGCTTGTGTTATTTTTCTAGTCACTTAAACAATCATAGAAGTTGATACAAATTAGTAGAATGTAACTTCTAAAAATTATTAAGAGTTCGAAAGCACGTTTACTCGCTACGAGCACTTACTAGCGTTATCAAATTTATATTTTATAGCATGTCGAGTTATAATTTTGGAAAATTGGTAACAATCAACAATTGTTCTTTTCTCCTCTAGCGTATTTATTGTTAGATGATGTATGCCTAACACTGTCAATTTTGTTTATTGTAACCTTTATTAGTACTTTGTTCATTTAAATTAGTTCTTGTTTTCTTGTGCTTTGTTTTCAAATATTCAAATGTACTTTATTTTTGGGAATGCTGTAAAATAACTTGTTAACTTCATAAAATATCGGGTGGCCTAGATCCCGTTAAGGCAAAATTTCAATTAACCTACTTTGTCATTTCGGTGTCTCGAAAGAGATAAAAATTTACTGATAGTTTATAAGTGTCTTTTTGTTGCGGGTTGGTAATTCTATAAAATATCGAGTGGCCTAGATCCCGTTAAGGTAAAAATTCAATTAACCGAGTTTGCAATTTTGGTGTCTTGAGAGAGATAAAAATTACAAGTAGCTCGTAAGTAACGTTGTTTGTTTTTGTGTTTATTGCCAAAACTTACTCAAGGCAATAAATGTTTTCATGTTATACTTTACTGCATTTCTTCTCTTGTTCCGAGAATCTTTGTTTTACTTTAGGATAGGTTTGCATAGGGACCTGGAAGCTGACGTACATTTTGTTGTTTGGGGTGTACGTACGAGATAGGGAGATACATTCAACTGGCGCCCTTTTCTTTTAGGAATACAATTTTTCTCTTCCTTTAGGTAAGTAGATAGAATTTGCCGGTTCTGCGCCACTCACACTCCTCAAAATAAACCGGTTTTAACTAGGGATCTAACATTGCGCTCTCTCTTCTTTTCCTCATTTACTCCTCCCTCTATACCCTCTTTACTTCCACACCACTACTCCCTAACTCTCATATCACACGAATCGAGCATTCTAATTGGTTGACGTCAGAGCTCCCCGCGGGTCCAAATTTTGAGCGCACCGCTTCTAGGTTAACGCACCTTTTTCGGTCGCCATATTGTTGGATGCATTAACTCTAATAGGTCAATTTAATTAATGCCCTTTTGACACGCGGCGATTCAAATCCATCAGTTATACATCTTTTCTAACAAATATGGACAGTAATCCTTATTTAGAAGCAGAAGTGAGAAGTCTAAGTACCTACCATTATAACGACCTGTTAAAGTATTTTCAAGAACTACAAGATCGGTTTGATTCGTATGATTCCGATACTAACGATGAAGATGATGAGATGAATAGACTAAAAAAAATTTAATTGTTAAGAATATGTAATGTAAGGTTATGTTATAAATAAAATTGCTATAGCATTATATGTTTTTTTTATTTATAAATACTTTCATAATACATTATTATTCTCGTTTCTATTTAATAAATTGTACATTTTAATTTCAAAAACACACCGCGGGCAGTTCACCTTTAAAGGAGGCGGTCGATCTATGTGATCTCGATCCGTGGGTAGATTGTAATGCACTGTACAGCGCATCTTGTGGCGCAACTCGGAATCGTTTTGTTAATAGGGTGGTATTTTGTCCCAAATATTCACCAACTATTCGATACTTAACTGCAGCAAATTTATCTTCATATTGCTACGATTTTTTTCTACGATTTTCTCAAAATCCAAAACGTTCATCAACACGACCGCACTTTGCGACATCTTATAACACACTAATGTATGTTTTTAGACGTAATCCAACTATTATGTCGAGCGTCAAAACCCAACCGCTTTACGAACATCCTATTACCCTTTCTCCTAATTACGCGTTCGATGAAATATGACTAGGGATACTTCGTTTTTTGCAGTTACTCTTCGTAAAAACTACCTTAAACAGGACCGCCTTGCATATCCCCTAATAGATAAGTAGATGGTCTTGTATTATTTCGCAATTTATAAATTTTGAAGAGCTCTGTCGTCCATTTTAGTGTATAGCCCTTTTAAAAAAGTGTTTTATATTTGGAAATCCTAACTACATCACAGCCTTTAAATTTCAACTTAGTGACAATTTTTGGAAAATTGTAAGCCTACTTTAGAACCAAATTTTCGTTACTTTTTGTAATATCGACAGGCCGTATCTGAGTAGTTTTATGTTTAGTCTCGTTATATTTTGTTGTTACACCATCGAGATAGTTAATCCAGTTGAAGCTACCGTTTAAGTGAAGCAATTTATACAAATTTTCTTTAAGCGTCCTAATTAATCTCTCCGCAGTAGCCGCATTCACTATGTTAAAAGTGCGGTAATGAGTTATTCCGTATTTTTCCATAAGTTTCTTAAATTTTGCATTGAAGAATTCACGACCTTCATCGTTCTGTAAATGTCTAGGTTTTAAATCTTGTTTTAGTATAGAATGCATTGCCGACTTTGATTTTAGGGGTCGAGTAAACAGACATTTGGAAAAGCAATCTATTACGACGAGTATGTACATATGTACACGATTCTGTCTTAAATATTCTTGCAAGCCTGCTAAGTCTGCCTGCTATAAATCGTCCAAACCTTTCACAATAGTTCTTCTTCTCTTAAATTTCTTACTCGCGGGTCTATGAATCTCTCGACAATTCCCTGATTAGTTTGTGTAATAGTTTTCGAAACTTTAGTCATTATCATAGCAGCAGCTTTTGTTCGAGTTTTTTAGACGTTCCGAGATCTTGTTTATTTCCGGATTAAACAGAGCATCCCATGCGGAAAGCTGTATTTCTTCCAATTCCCCTTTTGTGTGTTTTCTTTAAATGAGGTTATTTCAGCATTCAACGCCTCTTTTATAACTTTAACTTCGGTGTTTAGAAGACTCGTTATTTGTTTTATTTTCTTATCAACGTAAAGTTTAGTAGTACTATCTTGAGGTAGAGAGGGAACCTTTAAATTAGTAAATTTACTTTTCTTTACGGCAAAATCTCCCTCTTCTTTGTAATCCAACTGATATAGTAAACGATGTTTGTTTAGAGAATACGATAACGGCTATGAGGCTGAAGTGCAGCCGAACTTGTCAAGTGACATGTTGAGAATGATTACTTCAATCTATTTTATTTAATAAATAACACCTATTTCGCGTAATTCTTCCTCGATAGAGCGAATCTTGTTTAGATGGTAACTGTTTCCTGTTTTCAGTGATGCGTACAGGAGACATACTCGTGATACCAATCATCCCAATAAACGTACTCTGTAGGCTTGGTATTGTAAATGTTAAAGTTGTTGTTGTTTTCTCTTCCTACTATTAAAGTTTTTTTCCATATGACGGTAATTGCGGAACGCTCATTGTTCTTTTTTTAGCAGTCAAATCTGCCGTTGTTTCTGTTGATGTTTCAACTAGTGCTGATGGAAGGGAAATACTTTTTTTCCTTAAACCGGTAGCAACAGATTTAGCAGATGCGAATGACTTCTACTTAAATCTTCCTGGTACAGATATATTTTAGGCTAGTAGTGCCGCGAATTTGCTTGTGATCAAAATTATGTTTGCTAACATTAGTGAGATATATAATTTTTCCATATTTCAACATAACGTCTTGCATAATTTCGCTTTTCTGCGATTCAGCTTTAAATAGTAATTCGTATAGGCTAGGTGTTGCGTTAAACGTTTCGTTTTTAACGTTAATTGAATTGTCAGGTCCAAACTTAAGTTCTATATTGCCAAGAAACCATTTTTCTGATTTGTCCGTGCATAAACTATAAGCTAACTTATCGAAATTGGGATTATTCAGTATGTATCCTTCAATGAACACTCGAATATCGGGTGAATACTGATTAAGGTATTCATTTAGAGCCTCGCTAGTTACATTACATTTTTCTTCTTCTACCGCAATATCCCTTTGTTTCGCTTCTTCTTCAAACACCTCATCATCCATGTCGCATTCACTTGCATCACTGTTAAGCTTAACCTTTTTTTCTTTCTTACTAGGTAAGTATCTATTAAATTCGACTTTAGCCAAGTTTCCCGTTCGACCGTAAAATTTTTCTCTCGGTTACTGTTTAGCAATAGTTATAATACCCTCCGGTATCTTATTCTTAATTTCCTGTAAAGGGTCTGTTAACGGTTTGAATATTTTATTTAAATTCTCCTCATCAGACACTTGACCTAGTTTGATTAATTTATACTTTCTTCTAACATCGTCCATGGCATTAATAAGCCTTCGTTTGATGGCTTTCCCACTACCGCTATCACCGTCATTACTCAACGGCATGTGTTGTGGGTTACACAGATACCTGTCTTATTGTCTGTCTGTCTATCTGTCTGTATGTTTTAAATAATGATGAATCGATTGAAACCCAATCTATATCTTCCCGCATTAATTTCGTTATCCTTAGCAATCGAGATGAAACCGTGTTCCTTCTTCCAACACTCCGTGCAGATTGTTTTGAACGTGTTAAATGACATGTCTGTGCTAACGCGCTAGTCTTAAATATGTTTCAAATTCCCTGGTCCTACTTAAATATGATTAAAACGTTTGCGTTGTCTCTCAGAAGATGTTTAAATATCTTCATATACGTCATAAAAAGAAACAATCTATATTCCAGTGTCTTCCCATAGAGAAATAAGATTGGATTTTGACTTGTTTATCAGACGCTACGTCATCGAATATAAATATAGAATTTTTTTTAACCTCTTTCGGTGCTAAGACATGTTCATTTTCTTCAATCGGAAAATAACCCATACCTTTGATTTTTCCCAAAATATGCTGCAGCAACTTATATTTTGGTTGAAACAACGACTTGGAGAATATATAGACGTTTTCAAAACGCAGTCCATTCGGCTGAAGCAATAAATTTATTAGAGCCAAATCTTTTCCCCTTCCGCTGGAACCTACAATTAGAGCCCTAATTGAATTAGGAAATAAATCTTCACGTCTCTTTGTAGTATTATTATTATTACTATCAATATCTAAATATAGGTTGTGAACAGGTAAGTTCAACTTCTGTTTTAGAGTACGCATAGCGTAAGTTTTACATCGGAACTAAAACGAAATTGAGGTTTGCGTATTTATAAATAAGTATTCAGTAGCATGCTAGCCTTTCAAGTAAAAGGAATTAAACAGTGTAATCAATGAATTACCCGTCGAGTTACACATACCAGGGCAAGCTAAAATAACATTTCCGCGTAGTATTATTATTATCCTTCTAATGATTCGCGTTTATCCTTTAGGTATCAATTTTGCGGACCCGGAACAAAATTATGTAAACGTCTTCAGAGAGGTGATAAGGGCGTGAGCTTCTTAGATCGAGCCTGTAGAACTCATGATATTGCGTATTCAAAGAACCAAAGTGTCGAGGATTGTCACAAAGCAGATCAAGCGTTAGAATATATCGCCTGGGATAGAGTAAAAGCCAAAGATTCATCATTTGGTGAGAAGGCGGCCGCTTGGTTCGTAACGAACGTCATGAAAGCGAAGCGAAGATTAGGAACGGGACTAAAGAAGAAGAAAATACAATGTAGGAGGGTAAGAAGAAGAAGCAAAGAGGAAAATATCGCGTTTTGAAAAGCCATTATCGAACCTCCTAAACAACGACTGAAACAAGGAGGAGGAGGAGATGGAAAGCCGGGAGATATAAAAACTCTTTTAAAAACTGTTCGAGTGGCTGTGAAGAAATCAGGTGGGAGAAAAAAAAGAACACCCTAGATAATCCCTCTTCCCAAAAGTGGCGATTTCTTGCCGTTTATTCCTCTCATTGCTGGTTTATCCGCATTAGAGGCATTAGCTGGGGGTGCTAGCGGAATAGCGAAGGCGGTAGCGAACGCAAAGAGTGCCCAGCAAAGGTTGAACGAATCCTAGAGACACAACAAGACAATGGTGAGTATTGCGTTGGGGAAGAAAGGAAACGGTCTCTACCTAAAGCTATATCGAAAAGCGCTAGGTTTATATTTAAGTCTGTTTAAAAAAAAGTTCCAATAAGTTTGCCTAATAGGCCATTTACTAACTTTGATATTACCAAATATGCAAAGCAGGTGAAACTTCCGTGTTTGCGCGGCACCTGTATGAAAAATGAGCTGTCATCAAGACACCCCTTAAAAAATGAATCCGCAATAATAAACTTGGACGTCAGAAAAGTAATTGGTACGCATTGGGTGGCTTATAGAAAACTAAATAACGACGTCTTCTACTTTGATAGTTATGGTAATTTAAAACCACCTGCAGTGTTAGTAAAATATGTAAATAGCAGAGACCCTGCAAAATATTCTACAATCACGATAGAAATCAGTATAAGTCATATAACAGTGGTCATTTGTTTAAAATTTTTGTGCTGCATGTAATGTATACATAATTTAAATAAATAATGTCGCACTTAGTTGTGTCTTTTACGTTGAAAGGTAAAAGCAGTACTCTAAGCGAGGACTTTTACCCTCTGATTCAGCTAGATCCAAAATTTAACTATGCAATTGGCTAATTGGTTTCCACACCTACAACAACATCCCAAACATCCTAAATGACATAAACAATAAGTTTTACTATGATGATAACAATAAAATCGTTTCTATACCTACGGGCGCTTATGAAATTACTGACATAGAAAACTTTCTACAGGCAGAAATATGCGGACCAAAGTGCTCGAAGCAGGCAAGAGAGGAAACGCTCTCAATTAAACCAAATCATAATACGCTAAAATGTGAAATTTTAAGTAAGCATAACGTCAACTTTCAACCTAAAGATTCTTTAGCATCGCTCCTGGGATGCTCACAGAAATTATTGCCAAAAGGCGTTCTACATACATCCGATATGTCTGTAAATATTAATAAAGTGATAACTACTAGAGTGGAATGTAATATAGCTAAAGGTTGATATTACGACAGTCAACCTTTGCATACCATTTTCGAGTTTCCGCCTGGAGTGGAGCCGGTTATGGAATTAACATTACACCCACAAGTCACACACACACACAATATATATATTCCGATTATTAATAGACACCTTATTGATAATCTAACTGTAAGAGTGTTAGATCAAAATACTGAACCTATCAACTTTAGAAAAGAAGAAATAGTAGTTAGATTGGAATTAAAAAAAGATGGGTTTAGTTATTAAAAACAACAATACCGCCGCTGTGCTGAAAATCATTTTAACTACGCCACAAGGAAATTATTCGACTGTAGCGGATACGTGCTCGTTGAGTGAAAACTTATCAAGTGCCAGCGTAAAAATATTACAAAGTCTTGGATATAATCTCCGCAGCAGCAATGTTAGACTTTTTCGAAAAGGCAGAATTTGACGATAGTATCGTAAAAGAAGAATTCCACACCATTCAACCCTTCACAAAAAATTTTGACTACTCAGATGATATTGAAATCGGCGTTAATCAACAGGATGCATTTATATCTATGCATGATGCCGCATTATTTATAAGTGGAACTTTAACGGAGAATAATGGTGCTAGAAAAACACTCCAAGAGATGCGTTCGTGTACGTTCACCAACAATTGTGGTTTATTCCTTTTCGAATCTATTTCCTACGAACTTAACGGAAAAGAATTGGATAGAGTGAAAGATCCGGGTCTTGTGGGAATTCTTAAAGGTCTACTGTGCTCTAATAACAACGAGATAAAAGCGTTGAATGTTGCCGGGTGTGTCAGTGAATATACTGACACCTTCTAAACAATAAATATCACCGATAAGTCGTTTACATTTCGTATTCCCTTAAAATATATTTTTGGTTTATTAGGGGAAAACAAACGTTCCGCCTTGTTCGAGATAACTTTAATTTCTATAAGAGTATGGGCACGAAACACTTAAAACTTACCGTAAATTCAATAGAGTTGAAAATAAAGCAAATTTACCCTAATGGCGCTATTAAAATGAAATTACTAAGCGAAATCGGTAAAGATAAGTCCATATCAATTCCATTTAGGAAGTGGAAATTTCACGAATTACCCAGCCTATGGACAACAAACTCCGATATTTGGGTCGTTAAAACTTATACAAAATTAGAAAGGCGTAGGTATGTAATTGTGACATTGCAAAAGAGCCGAAAAGATGATGCTACGCAAGACGTGGGATAGTTTGACCATTTGAACTTAACTGATTTGAAAGTTTATCTAAATAGTCAAGGTTGCCCGTATGAAAACACGAACCTGGATTTTAGCAAGTGGAGCTACACAGAGGCTTACCAAAATTACGTGAACTTCCAACGAAATTTTCTTAACAGAAGTCATACAGAACCTTGCATGTTATATGCCCAATTCAAAAGTAGACATCTGTTTGTAATCGACACCAGTAGACAGGAAGAAAGCATACAGTCAAATACGGTTGATATAAAATTAGAGTTTAGAGTCAAGGGTAACTTTGAACAAAATACTAAAGCATATTGCGTCATCATACATGATTGCGTATTCCTTTATAAGCCTCTACTTGGTTTAATAACCAGTTTTATGTAAGTGTTAGTAGACGTGCAAACAATTAAAAGGTTATCAACTAGCTGCTGATATTACTTCATGAAATTTAACGTAATTTGTGGTATAATCATCTCTTTCCGGTTAATTCAAATATGAGCTTCTCAAGCGATAATACAAAAAAAAGAGGGTTTGGATGTATTTAGCGCACTTACCACGGCAACAAGCAGCGTTAGCGATGACTATGCAGTGTCTTCAAGTATCAAGTTGAATCGTCCCTCTATTAATATAGAGGTGAAATTTTTGAAGAATTTTAAAAGAGAAGTGCCAAGTGCAAGCAGTTTTCAAACGATATACTATTCGGTGTTTTGCTGTTAATATTTTTTATATATTTCAATATTACTACGTATTTAGTTTGGAGGGAAGGAGAATGCGTGATGAACGCATATAAATATATATATATATATATATATACACAGCTTATTTTAACATTATAGTTAGTTTAACGTAACACGTGTGTATATAATTAACAACAATGAAATTTATTGTCATCGATATACAGGGTTTCTTCAACCGCCCTAACTTTATACCAAAGGAGATGACTATTACGGACAGAAAGCGCTACGAACACTATTTAGTGAAATCTCCGCCTCAATACCGGTCAACAATTAAACAATGGAGAAAGATCAAGTATCTAGGGATGAGTCATCACGGTATATCATTTGGGGTGGAATATATGGACATCGCCGATGTGATTTCAATTTTAAGACCTCATATTTAATTGTGACATAATTTTTCTTAAGGGGTCCCAAAAGGAACAATTTGTGAAAAGCATCCTGTATGAAAACGAGAAAAGTGTTGTACAAATAATGAATCTGAAAGATGATTAAAGCAATATTTGGGTTAAAACTGTGTAACTTTAATAAAAATTAAACGTTTCGAAAACTATTTGTTTTCTTTTTATTAAAGTTACACAGTTTTAACCCAAATATTGTTTTAATTATGAATAATAACTGTGAAAGTTTCCATAAATATTTAATCTGAAAGATGCACCAACATTTGAAAAAAAGGACCACGGTGCTCTTTGCACAACTTAAAAACAGCAATCTGTGCCGTCAACAACGCTCTAGAGTTATACAATCATGTATTAGGATTTTTACCTAAATAAACTATTTTTATAAATAAAATTACAAGGAAATAGTAAATTTTTGTAATTTATTTTAATATTATTCATTAAACTGATTATTATCTCACTACTTAACTAAACGGTTTTAAAAATGTTTTAGGTCTCACCACTTAGGCACCAGACCTCACGCGTTGTCTCTTTTATTCAATTACAATTGATTTTTGCGTAGACCTTAATAACATTAATAATAATACAATATAATGTGTAATAGAAATAATATGTTCTCAAAGTTCTCTTATTGTAAAATATTTTACATATGAAATATTTCCATTAAACCTAGTTTTCGAATTATATAAGTGTTTAGAAACATTTTGTTCAAACCATTTATCTAGGGGGTGGGTTAGTGCTTTGGGCGATGTCATCTGTTTTATATTTTTGCATATTGTTTCTCGCCCCAGATGATACTGAAAATCGATGCGGAAGAGGGCATAAATTAATACACCCTCTTCTGTGTCTTTAAATTCGTTTAAAAATTGCCTATTGCAATTTTCTTTGTAAAAAGGATTATAATCAATCAAAGAAGATAAGTATTCGATTTATTGCTCACATATCGTTGTTGGGTTTCAGTTCCACTGTAAATAAAAAAAATTGCTTAAACTGTACCCCTGCATATATATTCGATGTGGAGAATAAATAAAAAAATACTTACAAAATACAGCCAGCTCCTCAAACAGTTCTATAAATAAGAAAACAAGGTTACTCAAATAAGAGATGTTTATATAGTTGATGTAGAAAACAGATCAAGTAACTTATCAAAATCTATTTCCAGGGGGTTCTTTTTTGTGGCCATGGATAATAAAATTTGTTTACACAATACCTCAAGATACGCATATATATTTGATATAGAGAATAAATAAGAAATACTTACGACATTCGGCGAGCTCCTAAAATAAATCTATAAATAAGAAAACAACAAAGTTACTCAAATAACATATATTTATATAGTTGGTGTAGAAAATAGATCAAAGAACTTACGAAAATCTATATATTGAACTTTCTCTTGTGAGCCATCCTCTGGTGTCACTGCGAAGAAATAGTTGTTTACACACGATATAGAAAATAATAACTAACTTACGATTTTTTAAGTCTTCGCATAGATTGAGGCTCTAAATATTAGTGTTAAAGTAGTCGTTGCTCGTACAAAACTTGATATACTTACACATCTTCTTCTGTGAAGGAGATGAGGTGGCTAAGGTTAAATAAAATATTAAAAAATAATTCATAAAGTTAATTACAAAGATTACTTACAGATTTGTTTTATTTTCCATTTTGCTGCAACTAACAAGCAAAATTGCTATAAAACAGATAATTATACTTAAAATATTAAAATGACTTACCAGAGTTGGAAACACAAAAGTTTTGTTGATGATTTCACTTTTCATGGCTTATATAGCAAAATTTAACGATTAAAAACAAAATTTAAATACGGATGTATCTTCTTTTTTGGAATTGACATTTATTCAAATTTATTAAGGAAATCTAATTATCAATTTAATTTTTATACGTTGTCTATGAATAATTGATTTTTAAAAGTAGGAAATAAATGTATATATATATATATGTGTACTTAAAATAAATAATTTGTTAAAGTATGAAATAAATGTACGTGGTGGTGGTGGTTAAAGTGGGGTAGCTGTTTTGCGTATATAAAGGAGCGAAATTTGTTTGTAACCAGTTACTTTTCATCGAAATAGAAGTAAAGAAACACTATCCAGGCGAGTAAAAGTATTGTTTTTTTAAATTGATTGTTATTATAAATAGTTTATGTTAAATAAGCATGACATTATTTTTACAAGCATTTTGTGAAATAAACAAATGGAAGGTATTCTGGTATGTTGATTCTTGTTGACAAATTCGTTCAAGTTCTTTTATACAAGTTTTTGTTTTTAACTTGAAAATCTTCTTATTTTCTGGACAGTAACTGCAAATTCACGGATTTTAACTTTTGTTGCTATTAGCATTTACATGACTATTGTTGATGAAACTTCTATTAAAATGTTCGTTTTTGTTATTTTAAAATGTTAATTCTGATAAAAATTATTACAAACCTATATTTGGATTTTAGTGTTAATATAAAAGCATGTATATTGGAAAACTTGTTAAAATCGGGAAAATACTAAAGACATCAAAATTTATGGACTTTCAAATTGACGAAAAATATATAGTTCATGGATTTGAAGTTCAAGAAACAATGTATTGTAAAATTCAAAGCGGAAAACAATAGTTGTAAACATTTAAATTGTTTTTAGGTATGGCAAATCTATAATAGTATTCTTACAAGATCAAAAATTCTACCTGCCAAAGAGATTTCAACAACTGAGAAAACGCGAAATTGACAGTGTTAATGAAAATAAAAATTTATTTTTAATTTACCGGGGGTACTTAGAAAAATCACCTATACTGGAATTTATAGAAAAATGAAAATTATATATTATATATTGTACCTATATTTAAAATAAAAAATTATAATTTTGAATATATTTCTTACGTGACTACAGAACAACTGCCGAAATAGAGGGTTATGCCATATCAAAAAAATTTAATCTCTTCAGAAGCGACCTGCATTTTTATATTGTTGTTATACCATTTAATTGATTTAAGTTAATAAATAAAATAATGTAAATTATGCAAATTTTTATACTGCATTATTTATAATTAAAGTTAATAAATAACATCCGTTGTTTTCTTTCTAAAGAAATAACAAGAGATAAATGTA
>JAHWXV010212394.1:0-11920 GCA_024586415.1 Phrixothrix hirtus | reverse complement strand
AAAAAATGCGTTGAAGCATTTTATCAGAGAAAATTTCCGGAGTTAAGCAGCCTTTCGCCTGTCAAGTAATTTGGATGGGTGTCCGTTACAATTATTGTTTTGTGGGTACTATTGGCATATCTATGTGCGTAAGAGAAAGTCGTGTGTTGTTTCACACCAGATTTTTTTTTCTTTGTGTTTATAGTACAATTATTTTTAAAATATGTGTAGGCGATTTTCATGAAGATATGAGTGGAGACGTTTTTAAAACGTGGCTTGAAGGGATTCTTCCTAAATTACAATCTCATTCAGGCCTTGTAATGGATAACACTCCTTACGATAGCGTGAAAGCTGACTGAGTACCCACTCAAAATTGAAGGAAAACTCAACACCATATATTATTGATGAACTTAATAAAAGCAGTGGACGATTAATTTTAAGATTACCTTCGTACCATTGCAATCTAAATCCTATCGAGTTGATATGGGCTCAAGTTAAACAATATGTTGCTTCTAATAATCGTTCGTACTTTATTGCAGAAGTAAAGCACCTCTTATCTGAAGGAATTGCTAGAATAACCGCAGAAAAATAGAAAAATTGTGTAAATCACACAATACATGAAGAGAAGCAGATGAGAGATTTGGGCGGCATATCAGGGAAAGCAGTTGAAAAAATTATAATTAATTTACACTCTAACAGTTGTACCAAAGAAGCTTCTAGTGACGATATGGAGGTTGAGCCATTAGTGGTATAAATAGAGCAATGAAATGCCAAATTTTAATCATTCACCATTATTTATTGATAGCACATTTTTCGTTTTGGCATAACTTTTATATTTTCTACGAACTATTTTTTGTAATGTTAAATAATAAATATGTTAATTAAATTACTCTAATTCATCCCTAGTTTTTAATTTTGATTGTTTTGATAAACTTAATAAATTAACCATTATAAAACAAAATTTTAAATTTTTGCCCTATTTATAAAAATTTAGCTGTGTAAATTTGTTTTGCACCCAAGCACCATCTACTTTATTCTTATTTTATTTTGAGTATAGTACGATGCATGACTAAACTCTATTTATATTAATCAGTTATTAATAAATAACTTCTTTAAAATTGATAAACTTAATAAATTAACGATTGTAAAACAAAATTTTACATTTTTGCCCTTTTTATGAAACATTATCTGTGTAAATTTGTTTTGCGCCCAAGCAGCATCTACTTTATTCTTATTTGATTTTGAGTATAGTACGATGCATGACTAATCTCAATTTGTATTAATCAGTTATTAATAAATAACTTCTTCAAAATTGTTAAAGAATTGTATACATTATTTCTAAATTCTTTCAATTGTGTAAAAGGGCAATCCCCTTATCCTGTTATTTATTATAGTAAACAAATCGAAATGTGCTGCTACAGATGTAACAGCGCATGTCACTGTAACTTAATACTGTTAGGTAGGTCAGTTATAATTTTATGAATGATTTAACAGTTTTAGTCTGAATGCATTTATAGGCGGTTCGTTGTACATAATTAAAAAAAAGGACTTTTTGTATTCGTATTACTTTTAATTTTACGCTTATTGGGGTGTCTGTACGGTCTACTTCCATTCCTTAAAAGGAATGTCATATCTGAAACACCCTGTATGTCACAATTCGAAATAATATTTCACTTTTCTGAAATCACAACCAGTAAAGCTATCTTTCTGATTTTAGTGGAAATGAAGTGTGTTAGGATAAAACTAACACAAAACCCTCCGGATCTTTTAGTACCAAACCAAATCAAGACCAAAGTGGTCCTAATGTAAAACCTATTGTCGAACCGACTGATTTAACAATCGCTTTACAGTCGTTGCATAAAAAATCAATTCCTGTAGTCATATGGAATCTTAAGTTTTCTGGTAAACGTGCCACCTCATTGAATAGTTTTTTATAACGTGTCGCTGAATTACAGCTGTCACGAAATGTTTCTGATAGTGATCTTTTCCAACAAGCCGCCGACTTATCGTTCAATTAAGAATGACGTCCATTCTTGGGCCAAGTTAGTTTAGACCCTTAAGGCCGATTTTTTGTCAAGTAATTATGATGAAAAATTATATGATAAAACTCGTAACCGTACTCAAGGACAAACCGAGAGTATTGCAATTTATGTTGCCGTTATACGAAACTTGTTCGCGCGATTAAATGAACCTATGGTCGAAGACCGTCAGCTATTAGTGATCATGTGGGTATAATTGTTGAATAATCAAAGCTTTATATGGATACATGCTTAGATTTTTCTTTACTGCTTTATAGCAAGTTGAGATAGAAATACTTGACAGTAATTACTAAAAAGTTTTTCAAACAATATTATATTATTATACATACCAGTTTTTTGAGATAATTTTGATATAGATTTTGTAGGACTACATTCCATTCGTTGTTGAATATCCATAAATACTTCGTCAGTTAAAATACTTGGTCTACCAGTCGGTTTTCCCTTGCAAATACAATAGTTTGTTTCAAAACGTTTAATCAGCACAATTTTATGATCCTTGAACACGTCATATTCAAAATTTACCTCTGGAAATTGCATAGTAAATTGGTTGATACAAGACTTTAAATGTGTCCATGTATCAACAGCATTAAAATTTCCACTTCGATAGTGTGCCATTAAAATAAAACTATCCTGTTCAAATGCAAAAGGGATTGCAAGCTAATAAAGTTTTTACTGTAATAAAATCGTAATGTTAAGTAAATATAGTGTACTTAAATCTTTAAAACAAGTTTATAAATATATTTAGTTTTGAAAAAAACTGAGTTAGTAAATGGTTTGGATATTTTAATTCTTACAAAGTAATAAAAATACAAAACAATTATAACTGTCAAATATGATGAAGTGTTTAGTAACCTGGACATACCGGTAAATTTGCGCTTAATTCAACTTTAAATTACTAAAATTCCTAAATATAAATTCGTAAACAGTCACGTGAAATTCGGGATTAAATGAAGGCACTGTATTATGTACCTATACCTACTTGTGCTATATGGGTAAATATAATTATATTATGTTAGGTATGCTTAAATTAATAATTGTAACCACTACATTTGATAAAATTTTTATTAAAAATATTGTTGACTTCATTTAAATATATACATATATATTAGTTATTAAGTAAAAGCACATATAATTAATATACGACAAGACGATGAAGTGGCAACATTTTAAGAAAAGGTTAAATTAGGTATTTTAAATTTAAAAAATAGTAAAACAGCAAACATCAATAAACACCTGAAACCGCAATATAATGCAGCCTTGATGAATAGAGTCCATCACCGATGCCAACTTACTTTTTAATGGAATAATTAATTTATTGTATGAGTTCAATGACAAGTGATTCAGCCTGAATCTGCCAATTTCATGTTATCTATAATTATACCTAACTAAATAATTAAATTTAAATTACTAACGTTTAAATAATTTCATGTTCACCTTTGTCAAGGCTTGATTGCTCACCCAATTATTCAGTTAGTTTGATATATTTTAATGGGTCCATGCTTTGATATTTCTTCTTATGTAGTTTAACAAGTTGGGTTGAAATTTAATTGAAAAATAAAGTAAAATAGGTCTCCCGGCAAAATTTATTGTTTAATTTCAAAATAAACTAGTAGTTAACGTTTTTGTATTGTAACCAGTTCAGTAAATGAACAGTGGATACATCGTCAGGCTCAATATATATGTACAAGCTCAATAGAAAAATATTTTTTGGTTGAAATTATCAGTATTTTAATAAATTTTCAATATTTCTAGAATCGTTTAATGATAATTGTAGATCTAGTTTATTAATAAAAGAGAGGTTTCTAAGAAACAGTCAAATAAAATAAAATTACGACGATTACATTTAAAAGTATATGTGCTTTTGGAGTGTGAAGTTATAATTAACGTGTATGCGCGCGTGTGTTTGTTTGTGTGTTTGTGTGTGTATATGCGTGTGTTTGTGTGTGTGCGCGCACGCGCGCGCGTATGCGTGTGTGTGTGCGTGTGCGTGTGCGTGTACGTGTGCGGGTGCATGTGCGTGCGCGCGCGCGCGCGTGTGTGTATGTATGTATGTGTGTGTGTGTGTGTGTGTGTGTGTGTGTGTGTGTGTGTGTGTGTCAGCTATTGGTAAGTTGTAGAAATGCCAAAAACCAAACAAATTAATCTTAATTTTTATAAATTTGTATTAGATGCCTATAAAAACAGTAAGTTTAATTTTACTTTACATTTACTTAGTTTAGAGCGTTTCAGACCTCAAGTTTTACTAGATTACCAATAACTTTGCTGATAATTTTTATGATACACGGAATGATGGTATACCATCAGAAAATTCATTTTATGAATAGTTAAATTAATAAAAAATCTAAATACAACAGTGCTCAATAATTAAAGTGATATCACTATGAAGGTTTGAATTCCTATTCTAACAGTACAAACCAATTTTTATTATCTTTTAAAATACCAATGCAAGAAGTAATTTCCCAAAATAAAAATTATATAAGAACTGACTTACGACTATATTTCCATTTTATGTTATGATAGGTACATATATTATCGTGTATTGCATTAATCACCATCACCTGGCTTAACCCACATGACATGTAATCTGGAGTTCTTTTAATTTAGTGCTTGTAGAGAAATATGTTATGCTGTCAACATTACGTCTGCATTCTGCTCTAAAGGAAATAGGATTTAAATGGACAAAGGATGAGATTTAATGGAATTACCTACTACCCCTCAAATATTTGTTATTGATATTGAACACGCGCATGCGTGAATAAAGAATTTGCTTCAATATGAAGAAACAAAATAACATTACGCCTGCCTACAGCATAGTACATAAACCAGTGACTTCTAATGGATTTTTCTATTTTAATATAGAAGATCAGATTGTAAGATTATATATGGTTGTATTTGGCACTATGAGTTTCGTTATAACAAAAATAAAACAATTTGCAATGTTTATAAAATTAAAATATAGCCTTATGAAGAGTATAAAATACAATACGATTTTGTCTACAACATTTTTTTATATACTTCATAGTTCAGTAGATTTTCGGCAAAACTTGAAAAAACTATTACTTTTGAGGGCTGATTTTGCACCCTAAACCTTTGCTAAATCAGATAAAAAAATATGAATCTCTTATATTTTGATACTGTACAACATATCCAAGGGCCATCAAAATCGGTGTCACCTCCGATGGTGCATAACTAAAGTTTTAAGAATAAATTGTAATTAGTCTATTTAACAACTCTCAAAAATAGAACAATTTTTTAACCAATAATAAAATAAGGTAAAACTTTATTTAAATAATAAGGATTGATCATTACAGAGACCACAGTAGATTGACTAGCTAAAATTATGTAAATATGTAATAGCTTTTTTCAGAATATGTACAATTTATGTAATAAATATGTAAGGATATATTTAAAAAATACACAACTAGCTATAACCAAATTTATGATTATGTAAAAAATTATATCTTAAAGAAAAACAAATATTTTTGGGCTCTTAATTTGCGCATAAACTAAAATAAACTATTAAAATATTGAATAAAATAAAAATCTATTTACAAAAACAAGTTACAATTTAACTCGGTTACTTCTTAGGAAACAAAAATTAAGGGTATTCCTGCAGATATTCTAAAAATAAACAAATGCAACTCGTCAAGCATAAAAAACCTGCATCATGTGTTCAGATATTAGATTTAAAAATAAAGATAAATCAATTGTTTGCAAGTAATTATCCACTTGTAATAAGAAAATACCACCCTATATAATTGTCGGCTTTGCCCTGCATCCCTTCTGTTTTCTACATAATTTTGTTCTGGTCTCATCCACTTTCTTATGCAAGACAAGCTGTACATCTCTTCTTATAAATAACTATCATTAAGGTAGTTCAAGTTAAGGAAGTATTTCACAAAAAAACATCAATTTTGAGACCTTCTATGATAGTTGAGGAAATTTTCATAATATGAAATAATTTTTATTTTTTAAAACCTTTTGTATTTTAAGAAAAAAATTTTTTATTTGCTCTAATAAAAAAATAGGTTATGGCCTTATTTTGTCATTATGTGTAATTGTATCCTAACTTATTTGTGAAAATTAAACTCCTTATTACATTCCCTAGGACACGAATTTTCACTTTTTGTGTTAAAATAATTTATAACTAATATTTTATTGTTATTGATTGTTGCTTGAACCAATTCACCACAACTAAAGCTAAATTATAAACTATTTTAACAAAAAAATCAAAATTACATATCCTAGGAAAGTAATGAGGAGTTTAATTGTCCCAAATAATCCATGATACAATTACATATAACAAAATAAAGCCATAATCTATCTTTTTTATTAGAGCACATAAAAAATTCTTAGAAAATGCAAAAAACTAAACTACCTACTATGCTACACTGAACTATTATACAAGGTCTAAAGATTTTTTGTGAAATCACTGCATCAACTTGAACCACTTTAGCATGCTAAGGAAGTATTTAATGTTCTTTTTTATAGCTCTTTGAAAAATAATTTATTAAATAAATTTTACGTTTATTTACCAATTTCCCTAAGGCTAATGCTTCTTCCTTACAATTTTGTTATTTTACTAACATTTTTTGTGCAGCACCTACATATTAATTTATATCCAACATTAGCATATTGTTATTACTTTTCAAGGGTCTCTACAATGTATCATTCAATGTAATTGTAAAGGTGCTTTGTTTTTTGATCATTCCTTTTGTTGAATTTTCTTCAAATTCTTTTCTAATTCTAAAAATGTTTTGTTTTTTTTTTCGTTCACTTCTAGTTCTCCAGATGTCTGTTTTCATTTTCTTCTTGCTTGTTTTTCTTTTCTTCCTTTCCTATTTTCTTCTTTTTTTCATCTAAATACTTAGTATATTTCTGATAAACATTTCTTGCTAATTTATAAACATCATTTGTGAATTGTACCTTATGTACACAATTATCATAATTATTTTTCAATTCAGCTGAAATAATTAAAATTGCATGGTTTGTTTGAAATGACTTCTGCCATGTATCATAACTCTATGAGATTTTGAAAACCTTTTACAATGTTGGAATTTTCATGTGCTAATGACGGAGGCGCGCATATAACTTTTGAATTACGATATTTATCAGTTATTTATTTTTATATGAAATATTTTCCTCCAAAAGTGATCTGTACTTTCCTCCTACTTAGAAAAACTGTAATTGCAGTGAATACCACTCATCGTTGAAACTGGTAAAAGTTGTTAAAGTTAGGCACTAACTTTGCTAGTCTACTATATTTGTGGAATCGTTTGTTTTTTGTATTTAAACACTTTAGGTACCTTTGTAAATATAAATCGCGATTGCGCTTAAAATCAAGCGATTATCCGTGACGTCATAGCGATTAATCAGAGATTTATGTTCGTTTTCCAACGCAATTGATTCATTTTCGTAATTTGTTTAGCTATGGCTGATTATTTTGAATTTATATTAACAAGATACAAGTTTTTTATGGATTTATCAATTCAAAATATATCTATAATGCATAAATAGCGATTAAGTACAACTTAAAAGCATTAACAACTAATAACTATAATTACCTAATTATCCGTCATTTGAAATTTTCAAGTTAGAATAAACTAATCACACTAAGCCCCCTTCTAGGCCAATTACTGTGATTCATAATCACATGAATTGCGATTACATTTTTCAAGCGCAATTATTTTTAAGCTCCCTTAAAAGTCGTAATTTACCAACGATGTGAGTCATAATCACGCTACAATCTCAATCGCGACTTATATTTACAAAAGTATCTTTTGTTACTTCTCCTTACCCTGCATGAAATATAGATAAAAGAAAAAATATTGTATTCATCCAAAATTTTAGTGTAAATTGTCGATGTCGAAATTTTAATAGAAATACACGTTTTTGGGTCCTTTGAGTCCAAAAATAATGTTTTTATAAATTCGCCTATAGGTATGTATGCCTACCTGTAGGTTTGTGTATATGAACATGATAGCTCAAAAATGAAAAGTCAGAGATCATCAAAATTTCATACTTAAGTTTATAGCCATACTGAGACTTAACTGATACAATTTGATTAAAATCGGACAACTGAAACTGCCACTATACTCTTGTCATTTTTTGGTTTTTTGTGATTTTCTCGAAATTTACTTGAACGATTTTTTTAAAACTTATTACATATCTTAGTCATTTAATGTCCTTTCATATAATTTATGTGGTTTTTTAAAATATTTTCTGTAAATCGAGTAACCAGAAATACCTTTATCATTAACTCTGACTAAAATAACTATAAAACTGGAAGTGCTAGCCACATAATAATTTATCTGAGATTATAACTACCCTTGTATACAAAATCAAGAATTTGGTTAAAATCAAAGAATCGAAAGTACCATTTTACTTCTGTCATTTAATATTTCCCAAATTTTTAGTTTTCTGCGATTTTCTTAAAATCAGCTATAATGATTTTTTTAAACTCTGTATATTTCTTGGCTATTTAATTCCATTGTATAGAAACTAAGCGGTTTCTCTAACAGATTTCTGAAAATGTAATAACTGGAATGTACTTAAAGTAATAATTGTGAACCTCTCAAAAATTTAACATCGTAAAAAAATGAATTTTTGTATTTATAAAATTAAATGACTGAAAATACTACTTTATTCTTGCAATTTTTGAGTTTTTCTCGAAAACAACCCTAACAATTCTTTTAAAGCTTCCTATATTTCTTATACCTTTGATACTCTTTCACATGAACTTAACAAATTCTCTGAAAAAATGCATTGAAGAGAGTTATCAGAGAAAGTCTCTAGAGTTCAGCAGCATTTTGTATGTCCAGTAATTGCAATTATCGTTCCCCGAATAAACGTAAATAATATTTTAATGATTTGTGGACATTATTTGCATATCTATAATATGTAAGAGAAAGTCGTGTTGTCTCACATCATCTTTCTTATATGTTATCACTTCCAAAGGACATTGTTTTCTTTTTGAATATTCTATTTGGGTATTATAAAGTTTTCTCAATTTGAAAGTAAACAGTTGTTTCTCAGAAATTTGTTTTATTTTTAAAAACATTCAAAAACTTCTCGCCCAACAATTACTTACAATTTACTATTGATACTATAAAATTATTTATATTACGAAGTTCTCCGAAAACTCATTGCTTGATATCCTCTTAAAAATATTTAGTTTAACATGTCTTAGGCATATACATATTTATTGCTAAATATTTTATCTCATCATATAGTTCATAAACAAGTGGTAGACTAGACTGCAACTTCAAACTAAATTATTAGTAAATTCTAGCACTATTTATCACAAATAATATCTCAGCCTCTGTAATTTGATTTAATTAAAATATCTTTAACTGTCTATAGGTTCTAGTTTTTACATTCGGTTTTCTCTCCTTTGGAATATATTTAAAAAAATACTCTATTGCAGCTATCCATTGTTCAAACAGCCTCTCACATGTTGGCAGTAATGTTAGCCACCACAAAGGAATATGTTTTAGAAAACTATGGCTGTATATATTTATAGTCCACAATGCGCGCAGCCTGTCCTTTAGAAATGAATTGATTGAAATAACTAAATCTACAACATACTTCTCTAGTTCTTCAAGACCTTTTAGAAAAGAATTGTTAGTAAGATGTAAGTAACATGTGTCTATATCTATTAACTCACATTTTCTCGTAGCTAACATTTCATTATTAAAGATCTGATGTGAGACAACACACGACTTTCTTTTATGTCTTGCAGATATGCAAATAATAACCACAAACTAATAAAGTATTATTTACGTTTATTTTGGAAATGATAATCAGAACAGCCCTCGTTACTGGACATACAATACTCTGCGTAACTGCGGAGATTTTCTGTGAAAACTCACTTCAACGAATTTTTTCAGAGAACCTGAAGAGTTCACGTAAAAGGTCATCAGACATAAGAACTGTAGTAAGTTTTAAAAAAATTACTGGAGCCATGTTCAAGATAATCACAAAAAACTTATAAATCACAAGAATATAGTGACACTTATGTTTATTGAATCTTAACTAAATTTTGACCGTCGTATGTCACGAAGGTAGAAAACAAACTTAAAATTTCATTTTTCTAGAATGTTTACGATATATTATTCACTGTTAATACTTCAAGTAGTTCCAGTTACTTGATTTTCGAAAATTCACTAAAGAAACCGCTTGGTTCATATAAAACGGAATTAAGTAGCTAAGAAATATACCAAGTTTAAAAAAATCATTAGAGACGCTTTCAAGAAAATCGCAAAAAACTAAGAATTCAGAGAATATCTAAAAATGATAGAAATAAAGGTTCTTCTGATTATTTAATTTTCACCAAATTCTGGATTTTGTATACAAAGGTATAGTGATGGTCTCAAATATAAATTTTCTTCTAGTTAGCACTTTTAGTTGCATAGTTATTTTATTTAGAGTTAATGATGAATGTACTTGAATTAGTCAATTTACAGAAATTATTTTGAAAAACCACCTGGATCATATGAAAAAGCATTAAATGGCTAACAAATAGTGTTTTAAAAAAATGGCAAAGGTAAAGGGGCACTTCTGGTTATTCAATTTTAATGAAATGTTGCGGTTAGGTGTATGGATGGGTACAAACTTAAATATAAAATTTAATATATCTATGACTTTTCATTTTTGAGATTTCCTGTTTACACATAGACACAGGTCAATTTCTAAAAATATTATTTTCGTATTCGGGGGACCCAAAATCATATATTTCCAGTAAAATTTGGCATTAAAAATTTTTGTCGAAAACGATACTGTCTCTTTTAACTTCATATAGGGTAAAAGCAAGTAATAATTCTTAATACTTTCTTATTTATATTTGGACCATCACAACTAAATATTAACAAAAGATGAGGATCCAATTGAAGCTCCTTTATAGTTTTATGGATATAACATCTGATTTTGCTTGCTTTAAGAAATATGTTCGAAAATGTCATGTGCATATTTCGTTTTTAACTGAAGACCATTATAATACTCAATTACAATTCATTTTAGTTGGCTGTATTGGTCATTTCATCAAACATCAATGTATAATGATCAAAATAACTCAAATTTAAATTACAATACAACATACTTGAATCGCTTATTAAAAAACCTTACTTATATGTATATCTAAAATTAAATCCTTCTTAAAATACGGTACCAGAGCAAAGACTGTCAAGTATGACAGCTTTCTAGGCAATAAACAAAAAATTAAAACCAATTACAATTTGGCAATATCTCTGCTAATATTTCTTTTATTCACAAGACCTACTCAAAAGTTTGATTTTTAGCTATATGTATAATACCTACAGTTCTTTAGTAGTTTGTTGCCTGGGTGGAAAAGCCAGAGTAGCTGTATTAAGTTATATTGAATGTTGTTATGATTCTCCATATCTAATATATATTGTTCCCGATGGTATACTCCTTTAACATGTGTAATACCGGCAATTACTCTTTTAATACAAATATTTTTATTACATGAACAACAAAACATGTGTTTATTGTTATTAGAAATTTCAGTAGCCCAAATCCAGATGAAACGTACATTAACATCTAAAAATAGATCACATAACACTTTTGTAAAAAATTAACTATTAAAGTCAAAGGATACTGTAACGAAACTAGTTAATTGTTTTACAATGTTTATTTATTTCCACTAAAATTACAAGTAACTATGTACACTAATTTATTTAAATATTTAATTATTTATTTCACAATCCCCTAACAGCAAACCTTTATATCTATTTATGTATATTTATATTTATATCAGTAATGAACAGTGCAAGATTCTAATAAAAACTAAAACTAAGAGAACTCAATCCGCTGTTTATATAGGAAAGATAAATTCTAGAAACAATAGAAATAGAATATTCGAGAATATTACTCATAATAATGAT
>JAHWXV010212344.1:0-10943 GCA_024586415.1 Phrixothrix hirtus | reverse complement strand
AAAAAACTATAAATAGTCACCTAACTTTTCAACTGACGAGGCTTGCGAATCAAAGAAATTTTCTTAAAATTGAGATGGTTCCTATCTGGAGTCTCCAAACAGCAATAGAATCTAAGACTCGTTCAAATACATTATGGTTTTCTTCGTAAAAATAGAAAATGTTACTTGAGAAATGTAAAACCCATCTCTAAAGGTTGAAGAACACATATTACTGTCTAAAATTCGTCAAAAAAATTATAAAGGAAACGTACCTGAAAGATTCCTTCAAACATGGGTTCCATAGAAAAAAAAATAATAACGACCAACTCTGTGTTGTTATTCAAATTGCTCCACGCCAAAAAATCGCATTAAATAAAAATTAAGAATTTACAATTCAAGTATAAAAGGACCAATGTCCCCTCAAGCAAACGCTTGCTCGGAAAATGGATAGCGGCCGTGAAGTTCCGAACTAACTGGATAAAGAATATAAATATTAGGCTTAAACTGCCCTCTATGTTTCTCGATAAATATGAAGCAAACAAAATTAAAGTAAACATCCAAAAGGAACTATTAGTGGTAATATTAATATGAAGACACTAATTAAAACAAAACACACCTGCGACAAAATAGTCATTGACGTACAAAATACATTTTAATGATCAAAAATAAATTATAAATTTCCTTCCGATTAAATTTAATACTTCTATAACATTTCATAATATAGAAACCTAGTACGGATTAAATTTTAATCACCAAAAATAAATTAGAAATTACTTTATACATTTAATAAAATAGAAGCAAACTACTGCAAATAAATATTAAACTATGTTTAAAACTAACTAAAAGAAAAAATAAATGGCACGGCTTTTCCAACCCGTAACAACTCTTTCCGTTATATTTAATGCTGAGATATGCAGCTACTGTTAAGGTTAAACAGATTGTTTTACTTTCGTTTTCAACATACACTATCTTATGTATAAGGTCGTTCACGGCGATAACCGCCTGTTATCAGCGCTTCATTGTTACTAACCAAGAAACGTGTAAAATTCACTTAAATAATGTAAAGTTATAGTTTTTGTTCATTTTTCCTTAAAAGTAACTACTCAATTACACTTAATTAAATGGCTACCCCATGTTTTATAATTTTAACCTGAAATTTTTAGTTATGCTCTTTATACATTTAGTACAATTTAATTGTGTTAATAGCCAACAAATTTTCTAACTTGCTGCGAAAAGAAAAATGTCCGAAATAGACTTATTTATTCATTGGTAAATATTTGGAAGTTTATAATAAATTTAACATACCGTATTGATAGAATATTATAGATTTTTATAATACTTGAAGATATAACATAACACCTGACTGTACAGTCATTTTTTTAAGAAACAGCCTCGTATTATTTATCAGTTTGTATTGTGAAATTTTCAATAGCAAGTCATACAGTCAATTATTAATACAAATTAACATTATTCCACTTACACATAATTTAATGCGATTAATAATCATTTTACTCAAGTCATATGATATTTTACTAAGTTATCTATACATTTACCATTTTGTAAATTAGTATTAATTTCAACAAAGTAGTGTGTTTCTGTTTTGTAGCATGCAGTACTAACATCAAGGGATGGATGCAGTTCGGAATTGATATTAAGGAACGTCAATTTTATAAATAAATGGGGGCTTAGATATAGGTATGATTTATTATAGTAAACTATTCAAGAAGATTATATGGAATACGCTGGAAATGTGTTTCCAACCTGTTGTACAGATTCGATTATTTATATAACAATAAAATACGTCCTTTTGCTATGGGTACAATCTTTGTAGGGGCCCCAAATGTAGTCTGTGCCAGCGGAAAATATCCCGAAAGCAGCAAGTACCTTTAGTATTTACACAAGGGTCGAATCTGTATTATGACTTTGAAATGTGTCCGTAAAGTACTAATGAAGACCACCTAAGACTTGTACGGTCATAGTAATCTGAAAAATTTCATTAATTAAAATGGCCGCAAGTAATTAAAGCGATTGACGGAGAAATCGTTTAAGGAATAATTTAATCGGAAGAGTTATAGTTACGGTAGTTGTTTGTTGTGCATTTTATTGTGGTTTATGTAGGTGTTAACTATCGCTTTCACTGTGAAATTTGGTTATTTTCAGTGTTATCTGTCTTTGTATTTTGTATTCTGTACTGTCATCTCTTCATAATCGTAATGTTTCAATGTTTCTCCATCTTACAAATTCCTGTAACTTATATTTTCTCGATATATGTCTCCACCTAGTTTGAATTATTTACTTAGATATTTTACATTTTTAATGTGGATTATCAATTCCATTATTTAAATGCTTTTTAACGTATAATGGTTTTTCGAACTTTTTGATACATTGTTAATTACCTGTATCCATAAATTTTGATACACAAATAGAAATTTAATCTAGTAATTAATCAAGATTCGGGACAAATATTTTAAAATTAACCCTTCTATACAGTTCAGTTAAGCATAACTTTAGATTTTAAGTGAATGTGGAGAAAGCCTTTTTAATTACTTAATAGACAACAATTATAGCATAGTAGAAACATATTATCTAAGCTAATCCTAGAACGACTGTTAGATACAACTTAATTAAATATTTAATTCAAATTCCAGAAAGGAAGGGTCGCATGTCACAGTACTAACTAAAGGTTTCTGAGCTTCAAAACTATTTGCGGTAGTCGTCATTTAAGGATTCGATCAACTCAATTCTGTTAGAATAAGCATCGAGTTACAAAATATGAAGCATTAATTTATAATTACTGATTATCTTTATCTAATCTTCAGATATTTCTTTTAACTCAAAATTTGTTGATAAAGTAGATTAATAAAATTACAGCACTCATATCTATCGGCCTTTCGCAAGTAAATCATATTAATATTCAACTTGAAATTAAATGTGAAATTTCTGCTACATGGGGACGCGTGTAACTTGAAAAATAATCGTAATGATCTGGAGAAAAGAAACGTTATTTTTATCTGTTAAAACTATGTCACTAGGTTTATTTTATTTGCAATTTTAACGTCATAAACAAGATAAGAATTCTTAACGACCGACAAAAATATTGATTTTAGAGATTTTCTTTAAAGTCAACGTTTTCTACATTCATTTCAAGATTTATGAACTTGTTTACAGTAAACTTTATATATTAATAATTCTTATATTCATCCGTCGAAAGCGAAAAATGTATGAACGATTGGTATAAAAGCTTTCATAATGGTAAATAATTGGTTAAAAATAGGCCAGGTTCGAGTCAGACGTCAATACCTAGAAGTTCTGACACAATCAAGTGCATTTTATTGGAAATTAAGTGGGAATTAACAAATACAGAACGATTCATTATTCATGGGGCCGAGGCATCTGATTTGTTCATAGTTTGTGCCACATATTCTGACAGATGAGCAAAAATGAAAACCCATGTAACAGGATTCGCTTTTTGTAGGGTCTTATCATTATTAGACGTATCAGTTTGATTTTGAATCCAAAAGTCAGTCAGTGAAATATCGAATACCATCTTCTCCACAACTCATAAAAGAGCTTTCACAAAATCCAAGGTCAAGATAATGTTAATTATATTTTCAATAAAGACGGAATCATCCACCGGTTCCTGCCATTCAAATCGTGAATGCAACATTTTACATAGAAGTTCTAAAACGTTTGTTGTAGCGAATCTCATGCTCACGGTTATAATTTCACGCGTCTAGAAAAAGGAAATTCTTGAATCAGAGAAGCGGAACTGTTTTGGATCATCAACAATACTCCTTCGATCTTGTTTCCGCCGACGTTTTCTTCTTCCCTCGACATGAAGAAATAACGCTTGCGAACGTCTTGAAGATTAACGTCAAACAAAATTTTCGCAACCGTTTTCAGAAACTATACGAACGTTGTCATAAGCGTGATGAACAGTTATTTCAAGGCCAATGAACTTTTATACATGCCTTGTGTTCTCTACTTTTACATGAGGCATTTGAAATTTTCTGAATGTTTCGATAATTTTATTATTTTAGTGTTCAATAACATACTTTTTTTATATTTAAACAAAATTAGCTCCTTCTTCTTTTTTTTGGCCTTTCTATTAGTTAAACAGCTTTTAAAATCTACATAGGATAGTAAGAAAGTTCCTGGAATTTCCTTGCAGATGACAAATAAAAATGATATTGCGAATACGTTGTTGTGGTGGGGAGCTGAGCGTGTCTGTTCGTAATTTTATTATGTGCAGGACGTGCAGTGTTGTTAAGCTAGTGTTATTGAGCTAGACGTAAGTGTTGGTCATTCTTCCAATAGCACAAAAACATCAAGTTTATGTACAAATTGATATATTAGTTTTCGGAGACGTTATAGGCTGTACAGCAAGTTTACGGTATTTGAACACCAAATCCGTACATTACGGCTTAATAAAGGACCGGAGAAGTCCAGAATCAAAGAATGGTCACCAGAGAGTTGATATCTCTTGTGATTCTGTCCGACCATCTAAAGATGAGACGTGGTATTGCGAAATTCGACCTGAGGTAATTGACTACTAGAGAGTGGATTGTCAAAAGTATACAAGATTCGATGTTTTTTAAAATGATCGTCCTGAGTGTTCGCCTACGACTCAGAGACGAAGGTTTAGTTACCAAAATGGCACCCAACGTCTTCCCACCAACCAAAGATATCACACTTTGTCAGACCCAGAGGAAAAGTGATACTCGTTGCATTCTTTGCCATTGACCATGAGTTGATAATGGTTATGTGAAAGTTTTGTAGAGGTTGCATGACTCAGTTTGGCGGAAGCGGTGCAACAAGTGGCAGGAACAATAGTTTCTGATCATAATAACACCATGACTAATACATCGCTTATTAAACAGCAATTTCTCACTAAAAAAAATGTTCCTGTCATCACCTACCTACCGTAGTTTCTGGATTTCACTCCGTGTAACCTTCAGCTGTTCATTACTTTGAAAATGAGCCTCTATAGGATGCGTTTCGCATGTGACGGGCGAACTCTAGAAAATTCCGGGTTTTTAGGGTTCATTTATAGGAATTTTTGTTTTTTGTTCCAATAATTTGTTCTGTTAAATTAAGTTTTATGGTGTAAAACCACCCGCATTGCAGAGGCTAGAGGTGCGAAGCGTGTGAATCCTATTGATTGCTTCATATAATGACACTGATTTATTTAAATCGTTTAATTATTTTTCATTAAAATTTGTTTTATGCAAGGCGGTATGCAAAATGTATAGCCTATTACGCATAGCTACAGTTAGAATCCTTTGGACCAGTTACAAGAGTTGCAAGCAGATCAAAAATAATATAATATAAAACCATATCATCTAATGTAAGCTTTTCGAATATTTTTAGTGATGTATGTTGTGAGATATTATCGTATGGTGCGGCGGGGGTTGCCGTGATCTATCGTGCCTAATTATAACATCTGACCTAAACTTCAACCAGGTTATTGATTCGAAAATTGTTTTCGTATTGTAAATTATTTTCGAAATACCGTATATAAAGTAATACAGGGTGTTTAAGAATTGTTGTCGAATATTTTACCCACTTATAGAGCTCATTGAGACAAACAAAAAAGTCTTAATCAACATAGTTTCGCAACTCAACTATTTTAGAGATAAGCCAGATTTTAACTTATTTAATTTAAAAAAAAAGTAAAATAACAAAGTCTGTAACGTTTTCGTTACGTTTTGTATTACAAAACATAGAAATTTAAAAGAAACAATTAATATTTTATTATTTTAGTGATTACTTTGCATTTCAATATTATTTTAACATTTTTAAGCATTCTTTCAAGTATTACTCTAAGGTTACGGAACATTGGCACTGTGTTTTTGTGATTTTTACTCAAGGTTATTGGAACATAGTTTAATATTCGATTTATCTTTTATTTTAAATTCTACTGAACACATAAACTAATTAGCAATCCTTATTTAAATACTAATTCTTCATATTTAATTTCATATTGATTGATTAATATAAATAAATTCGATTAAATTCTTTTTCCGAAGTTTGAATTTCATATAGTTTCGGGAAAACCGAGTCTGCTTTCGGACTTATGGGAAATGATACTTTATTTTCGTTCTTCTTAACTAAACCTCCCAATAAAATGCATGGTTAAAATTATCATCTGTTATATTTCATTATTTTTAGTTTAAATTATTCAAAATTTTCAGTATGTGCTTGATTTGCAGTAAATCAAGAATTTTTATTAATTAAATTTCAATGCATTTTATTGTCAAGCTAACCTGACTTTCAACTAATTTTTACGAAGGTTTCAGGAGCCAGATTGGGTGGATAGGAGCTGATAATCCGAGCATTCCCCTTTGAGCTGCCTAGAATTTACTAGTTAATTATTGAATTTTTCTTTTATCGATTGAAATTGGAAATCAGTTTAAAGAAAACATCTTTAAAGGAATAATTTGGGAATGAGTCATATTTAATTAATATATAGTTCAAGTTATCGACGACCTTCGATTAGAGGCCATTTTAAATTTGGCATAAATGAAATTTTTTTGTTGCAACATCTAAGATAGCATAAGATATGCACAGTTAATTAATTAATTATTCTCTAAATAATTTACAATTCAATTTCAGAAGGTCTCGATTTATAGCAGGTGATCACTGAAAATGAATGTGAGGGGCTTCGTTTTTTTATAATAGTTTTTTAATTTTTAATTTCGAGTTCACATTTTTTGGGTTGGGTTTTCAAAATTAAACGTTTTAAATATTTAGGATAAAATCAAAAAGTTAGCTTCCAAATTAAATGATTTACATTCATAAAATTTTATTCTTGGGTTTTCAATTAAGTATTATAAGTTTTACATTTTAATTATTATTATTGTATACATTTTAATCAAGCAACAATGAATTGTTGTGCTAATTTGTATTGACATTCTTTTACATATTAGAACGATTACTGCTTCTTTTTCTCTTTTTATAGGTTTGTTCGAACAAACATTGCTATTTCCAGAAGTAAGCTTCAATAATTAAACTACAATCAAGGCAGCATTCCGTTATTTCGAGAATGGAACAAGTTGACACCACAAATGTGTCAGTATCGTAAATATACTTAATAACTGCTTGACTATTTACTAAATTATTATTGTTATTTAAAAGAGGTTATTCATAAAACAAC
Organism: Phrixothrix hirtus; assembly: GCA_024586415.1. Taxonomy (NCBI): domain Eukaryota; kingdom Metazoa; phylum Arthropoda; class Insecta; order Coleoptera; family Phengodidae; genus Phrixothrix; species Phrixothrix hirtus. Next base: position 3,808 of record JAHWXV010212344.1, on the reverse strand, counting down.
ATATAAGTAATATTAATTGTAAACTTTTGAATTTTGATCGATTTTGTGATTTAAATTGTGATTTAATACAATATGTTGTTATTTTTATACGAGTTATCATTTTTGTTTCTTGTGCAAGGCAACTAGAATTGCGATGTGAGTCTTTTCTAACAAATTTCATCTTTTTATTATTTTTAAGATATGGAAAATTAATTTTAATTTGTTTAGCGCCCTCTGGCGAAGGCTTACTAAGCAATTATTCCTAGAACCTACACCCTAAGATACGAGCTAGCTTTTATAAGTAAAATTCTTAACTATTTTATAACTCAGTACCCTCTTTTAATCTCCGAAACTTTACAAGAATCTTTGTAAAAAAGATATTTGTACTTTTTCAAAAACTTCCGGAATCGTACGTATTCCTTCACAGGTATTCTCTATCCACCTCTTCAGCTCGTCTAGTGTATTGATTGGTTGAGAGTATACTACAGATTTTAAATCTAACGAGGTCAAGTTAGGAGACCTTGCCAGCCATGCGGCAGGACCCCCTCTTCCTATCCATCGATTATTGAAATTTTCATTTAAAAAAATTTCTTACCACAAGAGAAAAATTCGCAGGTACCCCATCATGCATAAACCATAACTGTATTCTATTAGCAAGAGGCGCGTCTTCTAATAATTGATACGTTTTCTAATAATTCAGGTAATTCGCTTCGCAAAAAGTTCCGTATTTAAGCGGTTAGGAAAAAGTATTGATCCAATCAGGCGGTCTCCTAAAATTCCCAACCAAACGTTTAAAGAAAACCACTTTTGATGCCGAGAATATATAATTTCGTGGGGATTTTTATTCGCCCAAATATGATTGTTGTGGAAATTTAGTATACCATCTGTCGCACAACCGGCTTCATCGCGGAATAAAATATGCATTACCAAATTAGGAATTTCTGCAAGATTTATTAGTATTTATCGACAGAATTCTCTTCGTGTAGCATAATCAGGAGGGGAAAGCGTTTGTACTTGTTGAATGTGGTATGTGTAGAGCAGATTCTCATGTAATATTCTCCAAACCAAAGAATGATTGATGCCTAATTGAGTAGAAGGTCTTCGTGTGCTAATACCCGAATTTTCATCAACCATTCTTAAAACATTTACTTCATTTTCAGGAGTAGTAACTGATCTAGGTCGACCAGCATCGTTATTGTTTTTCGTAAATGTAGTTTTGTTAAGACGTTGATGATCCTGGAAACATTTTGTCACTTGGAAGAACGCGATTCGGATATGTTGTAGCATAAAGGCGATGCGCTTCGAGACAGTTACCATTTGGACGATCATGCATAAAATACATGTCTGCCATTTCTAAGTTTGTAACCAGATAAAATAAATTAAATTAATTTTTTATTCCTGAAATATAAAATGTGCAATATATCCGTAATGGTTGAGTTGCTGACCTATGTTGATTCAGATTTTCTTGATTGTCTCAATAAACAATAAGTGATTAAAATATTCAACAATTTTTAAACATCCTGTATAAGTATATTTAAATTTCTTAATATTTCAAACAAAAACAAAAAGTCATACAACAAAAGTAGAAAATGTCTGGTACGCTAATTTTGTGAATATTAACGTAAATAATAATTTTATTTACGGTAAAATAATTAATTACGTCGGTAAATAATACTGGCATTTATCACATGGCATTTATCACATGCCATTAAAGGAAAACAAAAATGTGGATAATTATATCCTTATATTTATTAATAGATGTGCGATCGCTTTTAACAGGAAACATCTATTAACAAACCATCAATGAAATTAAATAATTTGATGAGCCTATTCTTTGACTTTTAATTGGATAATTTGTTATCGAATAATAAATTGTTTTGATTAATTTATTTTCAAACAACGAAAAATTAGCCCTTTTTAGTGGTGCGGTTTTAAAAAAAATTCTAGCTATGGCGGCGATTAGAACTTACGTCAATTTCAATTGTTAGCTGCTCTCTACCGACTTAGTTACCAAAGTGTAAATAAACGTAAAATAAAATTTCGAAATTAAATTAACCTATTTTTCTAAATTAGATATAGGCTCTCTTTCACCATACTACCTCATGCTCTAGGAAATATAACTGGAAAATTCTTTTGAACGGATATAAGGCGATGGATAAAAAGAGAGTAATATGAAGATATAAAAAATTTGAACATACTACAATCTGTTCCGCAATTTCCCAACTTGATTAAATTCACAATTGGACCTCGGCGTTAAGAAAAAGCGTGTATAGAAAATAGATTTGAATCTAATGGTGCTAAATAAATGCATTAATATAATTTCAAGTCAGCTGGAATAACAATTGGAAGTTTTGCGGATTCCAAATTCTTAAGTGCAAACCAACTTTCCAAGTTTTTAGCGAAAAATGATCTCATTTTAACTGATACTTGTATACTACAGCTAAAATAATTTCTTTTTGTTGAATGATAAAGTAACAAAATAATCGTCAATAGAGAGAAAATAAGAAAGCACTTCGGAAACATTGTACAAAAGCTGACTCGAAAACAAACCCTTAATACTCATCTATACTAGGAAAGAACGTTACAGAGAATAGATTGTAGCGCAATAGTGGATTATAATGACTACTAACTCAAAATGAAGAGACGTCAGCAACATAGACAAGGAAAAACTTCAAGAAGAACAAGTTATCAGATTCAAATTAGATATAATCGAATAAAATGGGACAAGTGCGAGAACATTTAGGTTTTACAATAAATGTTAAATTGATTTTTTAACCTGCGCGCTCTTGGTTTGAGCATTGGAAAAAACCTTATTTCATCTGATGTAAAAAGTTGAATCAATTTCGGGTTCCAATTTTTTTGAGCAAATCAGTACTATACAGTTATTTCAACGTCTGTGAAGAATAAAGTGCTTAATAGAAAAAACGGTTTTCCCTTAGAAGATTTAATATAGTGCTTCAAGTGAGTTCTCTATGTCCCGAGTAAAGAGATCAACGGTAATTATTTGTCATCTTAGACACGGTCAATTTATAGATGCTTTTTTTTAGCAATGTTTTTGATGAAGATGTCACAATAAAAAAAACGGCAGTATGCACTTCTTTGACGCTGTTAGAGTTGATAATTTTTCTTACGATACCTAAAGTGATAATAACAAGGGAACTTCAAGTCTAATTGCTTCAATCGAAGAAACGGGGTGAGTTCCAAATTTGGTAACAATCGGTAACTTGAAGTCCGTTACCAATTTGACGATATCGAATCGATATCGATATCGGATAAATTAATTCGCTCAAGGAACAAAACTATATCAGAATTAGCTTGGCAACCGTCTTTGCACAAAATGGTTTCACTTACTATTTATACTTTCAACAAATTTTATTGCTATTCTTAATATATCGGACTTCTTTGAACGGATAATATGTCGCAGATTGAAAATGTGGGGATCTAGGTAGGGGAGCATTTGAATACTTATACTATATCATACTAGTAATTACCATACAGTAGTGGATGTTGTACGGCACTTTCGTTAAAAGTAGTGAATGTGTTGTTGAAACACAATGCCGGTCGCCATGGGGACATCGCAAGTTGAAGTAACAAGTTGAAGTGGATAAAAAATTGTTGAACATGAGATTAAGAAAGAATCACCTGGCCCCGTTGCAATATAGATAGAGTTATAAATGATTTTTGTGAGTTCCTGACATTTTGCTTGTAGATATGCTCAAGCATTACAAATTAATAATACCTGAGTTAGGCGTGTGAAAATTTAGATTTAACCCTTATTACCTGTTGATTCTTCAGTAATTAAAGAAGATTTTGCACAACGTCCAGCTGA
>JAHWXV010212330.1:0-10156 GCA_024586415.1 Phrixothrix hirtus | reverse complement strand
TATATATATATATATATATATATATACACATAAGGGTGTAAAGAGAACAGTATTCGTTTTTATAGTAAGTGATAGCAAACATCAATACAACAATAGCCCAAAACCTAACGGTTTTTCGGAAAAGCATTAGAAAAGGTCAAAACTTTGTCGCAGCTGAATTCAACAACATTAATATTTTTAGTTAGAAGTTATACAGGAAATAGTTATTATTATACAGTGTACAACATTTAATACAATTTTTCGATAAAGCTAACAGTTAAGTTATAATTTAATAAAATATATTACATAAAATTGTACATTTTACTAACCAGGAAAACCGGAGACGGCATCAAGTCAGTAAACTTGTAATTTATAAACAGGTCAAAGACCATTGTTTCAATGCCCAAATAAATACAGTGTTAGTAGTTTATGACATATGGCCGTAAACAGCTTATTAGTATATTAAACTTTCCGTTATTCTGGAAAGATCTCTACATGTTTTACTTAGACAATTACGTAAACTTACATGTATTGTTTTATTATTTGTAAAAATTACTGTGTATGTTGATTAACGCATCAACTATCCAATGTAAGTCAGTTTCATTTCATACGTGGAGCTTCTGGTTTGTAACAATAAAGGGGTACCATTTTTATTTGCTGAGCTTTCTAATCTCGCTGTTTAATCCATCTTAACATAATCTAGAAATAATTACCTGAAGTGCAACTTGAAATTTTCTGTGCCAAATTAAATTCTAATTTAACAAAAACATTAGGATATAATTTAGTATATAAATGTAACGCTAATTATATTTTATACATTGTACTATATGTATTATTGTATTGTGTTTAATTAAAATCTATAACTAAAATGCAAATTCTAGCCTCAATCAAAACAATTCTTTGGTTAGGATATTTTCGTGTAATTTTTGTATTAACGACGTATATAATAATGTAAATAGTTGGGCAGCATAAAATTCTTATTCTAAAGAATTTCATTGAATACGATTAATTCAACTTTAATGTATAAAATTCACTAAGTTATTACTATTAAATAAATTGCCCAATTAATTAGATTTGATTTTAAATTTTAAAACTTAAATATGTGCTTAAATTTTCTTTATTTATCTATTTCGTGTTAAATCCCACTAATCTTCGAAAGTTGCTGTTATAATTATACTATTATATTTGTTCTAAAAACAAATATGAAATTTATACATTTAAATACAAGAATTTCTTTTATAACTTCATCCATTTACTACTTCAAATTGAATCAAAAAATGAGACTTTAAATTATTTTAACACTTAATTACTATTAAAAATATAGTTTGTGGTCATTTACTGTAATCTCATCTGTTACCTATTGCGGTAGCCATAAATCATCTCTCGTTGTATGAAATTATTTATATAGCAAAATATAGGTCAATAAGATCAAAAAGCTTCAATGCAATGTTACCAGAGTCCAATAACTTGAATTTGCAATATCTCGCTAACGATGGGCGATAGCCAAGCAGAATTTACATTATTTTCTTTACTCCCTATATATGTGTTTGTACGCAGTGTTCCTCAACTCAACGGACAAAATTATACCATATATTCAAAAAGTCATTCTGACCAAAGAACTGAATATAAACTATAGGTTAGTTCCACTTAATTTTGAAGATACCGAAGGAAATTGTAAAATTGTAAATATTCCATCGACAAAATTATACCAGTAGTCCAGGAGTGAGTTTGACCAAAACACCTCATATAAACTATAGGATAGTTTCACTTCATTTCGGAGATATCGAAGAAAATTGTAGTAAAATCAATAATAAGCAACAATCAGAAAGTTTGTTTGTGATAAATTGGCTATTATAAATTAATTGTTTAACATATCATCAACAATCGTACTTGTTAACATAATAGCAAACAAATTGACAATTGATTAGAATAAGAATGATTTACAACAGCTACTCCAAATGAGTATCATAATTTTCTAAACATAGTTATTTTTCGACCCCTAGGAGGTTGCCAATTAAATTCTGCCAATTCTTTTCGAAGAGTGGCTTCAATCATTCTGTTAGTTAAATCTTTGCGCGTATCTGGCCGGCCATTGTTTACACGCGAAATTTGAGACAACCCGGGAATAAAAACCCTAAAAGCAATGAATCAAATGACTGAGCCGGTTAATGTACCCGTTCTACATACATTTAGGAAAAAATTTTATTAAAAAATACCGCTACTTGTCGAGCCATAGGATATCTTTTATACAATTCAGCTATTCTGCTTCCAAATATTTTTCTGCTCTAAGAGATCCTTCAATAAAATAACGGTCGTCAAGATTATTATTTAACAAGCCACGCCACACGTTGATGGAAAAACAACGTTGTTGATTTCCTACCACTATGACATGCGGGTTTTGATACGCCCAAGTATAAGAATTGCGTATGTTGTTAATACTATTTCTTGTAAATTGTGCGTAATTTGTAAAAAACGTACACGGAATGTTCTGTAAATGATGTTGCAGCAACTGGAAATACCGCACTCAATTTTCTAAATCTTGGAGTAATAAATGTTGAACCGTTTGTAAATGGTAGTGATAAAACTTATCACGATCAAGATCTCTGCACATGTTATTTGAGGATTTTCAGTTGTTTAAACTATTCCACGAATACTTGTAGAAGATTATGTTTCTCTCAAACAGCTAAAGGCGTTAAAAAATGTTGTATGGTAAGGAATAGTGCGATCTAGGTATCGTCTGTGGTACTCTGGTGTTTCAAAACGTCCACTTTCATTATAAAAACCATACACGAAAGCCATGTCGACATATTATGCCTTAGTAAAGTGAGGCATAATGGTCCAAGTTTATAACATATTATTTATTACGACAGCAATCCATTCAATAAAGCGCCAATTTGTCAAGGCATGCTTATTAACAATCAACTTTCCGATTACAGTTTATTATTTATTTTTTAGAATTTCCTTTGATAACTTCAAAACTAAAATGGATTCACCTATAGCTTATGTGAAGTTTTTTGATCGCTGTATTGTCCGTTAATACACAATATAGGTTTTATTTTCTATATTAAGGAGCAGAATATCTATTTAGTTAAAGAGCCAAATAGTTCATGCTAACGTTTTGGAACTAATACTCCGACGAAGTAACTATATATATATATATATATATTGATATGATTGAAGACTATAAAGAACTTGAAACGGAGGTATAAAAACTTACATTTGTTTTTATAAAACTTAGTTTCTGATAGCAATAGTGTATTTTACCTTTTGTACTTTTCATATACATTATGCCCATTATATGTCTTACAAGTTATGGACCAGTGTTTGCACAGCACCATCGTATCTTCTAAAGGATCCTTAACTCTTAGTAGACTATAGATATAATTAACTGTCTTTTTCCACAGGGTATCAACGATTGTATATACTAATGAATCCACCACACCTAGCAATTTATAAGTATTCCTTCTAGTCATAAACTATCTATTTAAGAATTAGTTAAGTTAATAATAAAATTTTAATAGTCACATACAGATAATTTAATATAACACGTTCCAGAAATATATATATATATATATATATATATATATATATATATACATATATATATCACTTCATTAATTCAATTACAAATAATTAAAATAGATACATGTAGGGGAAACTTAAGCGCTCTATTATGTACATAAACTATTTCAACAAAATTGATTTAATTGTATTAGTATAGACTCTCTGTTCTCATATTAAACATTAAATGCACCAACTCAAAATATAACTAATACTTTAGAATTATTATTTGAAATAGGTATATTTTTATGATAATAATGTAAAATTCTCAATATTAAGATTTTATAAAAGAACGCTGACTGATAGTAATTTATTTAATGTTCATTTGATTTACATTTTATTAGGTGTAACAACGATAAATGTAATAAATTGTAATATCTACTTTTATGTCGTTTTTGTAGTGCTACAGTTATAGAAACAAGTCAAGGTTAGCCTTCAATATAAGAATTCCTCTGGAATAATTCGGCTTGAATTCTGCTAAATTATCTGTTATCATTACTTACAGGTATTTTCTTGCTACAAAATGTAGTGCAAAAAAATATGTATACCAGGTAGGTTGTAATATGTACCTGAAATTGAGTACAAAAAGTCTTTACTGTTTGACATTAATTATTTATTCCATGTTAAAGAGCCATTTTTGTTTTAAGAAATTCAGTTATACGTTAATGATACTTATTTTTGTTAATTATTTAGTTTCACATTGCTTGTTAGCACCCTGTATACATACTTAAATTTACTATAATAGCTAATGACATAAAACACCCTGTATCAAGTTTTTATGATTCGCTTCTTGCAGATATTTATAATTAATAGAAAATTAACTCATTTCTTTGTTTATAAACAAAAATAAATGGCTTATTAAGTGACGATTACTTTTGTAAACAAATCGAACGGGTCAAGACAAACCGTGAACTTGATAACCTCGGTTGGTTGAAAGAATTGCCTACCGGACGTAGATTATCCTTATCAATTTAGGTATTAGTGTTTTATCTTGTAAACGAAAAAATCTAAAGTTTTAATTACTTATTTCCCGCTTAATGATAATTAAATTCATAGTTTCAAATCCATACATTCAAATTAATTCATATTTTGTTTTCAGATAAGGTTGTAATTCGTTATATTTGTTTTGTAAAGCAATTAATTATTTGAAGATAACCTGTATAGCAATTAACGTACCTTTAGATAATTAAGTTGCTGTTTTATTTATATATCGTATTAATTATGTTTATTTTCTGAGTTCTGTGGCTAAGTGTATATAGCCTAAAATTCTTTCACATGAAAAACCATGTAAATATCGCGAAGAAATTCAGAATTGCAACAGTCTTATTTATCTCAATTTGGGAGTAGGTCTAGTCTGACTGGTCTGAGAAAAGCCCTTAAAGCTTAGGCCCATCCATACCTTATTGAAATAATTAACCGAATCACAACAATTACTTTGTCAAGTAAATTAATTATTGTATAAGAATTTAATGTGTCATTCCGTAAAGCGTTAACGGAACAAATATATTAAATCATGTTTATAACCAGTGAACTTACCGAATAATAAATTAATTAACTGAGTTCATTAAGTGAGAATCGCTTTATAAGAAATCAACACGATTTAGTTATTCGAATGAGCTGATATATAAACTTAACTTAAATATTTGCGATTTGATAGATTTTGTTATTAACGTTCTTCCTTACCTGTTTAAACTTCACGCGATGTTGTAACAGACGTTGTGCTAAAATTAATCCTACGAAGAGATGGCCCTGCTATTATAGTATACCGATCGATATACCCCTTGGAAATGTCGAATACCAGAAACCTACACAATTAATCCTATAAACGTTAACATCCGTATAATTAAAACTATAGTTTTACCACAAATTAATTTAACAGCGTTTAAAAATAACACTTTACATTGATGAATGTTTGAGTAGTCGGCCATCTTTTAAATAACAATCAGCTGGATCGATGTCAATGATCTTTTCAGAACTGGTATTACTGCATTCATACGATCTCTAGTATTACTTATTCACTGTAAAGGTTCTTAATAAAACTTACACGAAATTTTAAATATATATGTACAATAATTAATTTATCATAAAGGTATCTTTATTTATAACTTTAAAAATGTAGGTACACGCAATTATTAAATATACAGATATCATAATAAGCATTTTTTTATATGTAGTTGCTTATAAATAAACCTAAATAAAACTGAATCAGTATTAATTATTTATCAAGATTAAAGTTAAAATTTCGAAAGACAATAAGTAGTCTTTTACGAATACAACGATTAAATCTCAGTACAAATTATAGAGAATTATATTTATTCAAAAATACTTTAAATAGGGTTAATAACTGAATAACAGTTACGATAAAATTTCACAATATAAAATCAATTCACTTTTAAAGTAACTGTAGCGAATACAGCGCTGCATATTATAAACGAATATAAATATACAGCCGAAGTTGCAAATAAAGTACATATCTCTGAAATCTAACCCCGTTGCTTTTCAATAACAATTGTAGATGTTCCTGTATCCTTTGTATGTAATAACATTTTAGTTTTAGATATAACTTTTAGTGTTTTATCACACTGAAGTAGCCCGCTTCCTATATCTTACAGGCCAGGGCCCACACTTCGACTTAAGAGCTAACTCGTGGTACTGGTTGCAACCTTAGTATAACAATTGAGCAGGGTTGCATGCCAATGTCTATGTTACGAGATGGTGATAATTTCGAAGACCACGGTGGAAATTCTCGTTTGTATAACACGAAGTACGCATCGAGTAATTCAATATTCCTTTTCAATGGTATGTATTCTTGTTGTATTTATGCGCATTAGATTTAATAACGGTTATGAGAAAAGCTCAGGCCCATTTTAAGGTTATATTTATCCAAAAAAAATTGTTAAGCAGTAAGCGTAATTTGCTACGGTAACAAATTATTAGTATGGCAACCGATGATATCAAAGTGAGTCAGATTGAAAAATAGAATTTTGCGACATTCGGACCGTGCTGTATAATTTATTTATCTACCTGCTACTTCAAATTTCTAACCCGAAGATGGAACACTGTATATAATGACTTCTTGAAGAGAGGAGGATACTTTCATAGGATACAGGTCGCAGCACTGTTTAAATGGGTTGTGTTGCTGCTATCCTTAAATTTGGTTCTAAAGGGACGCGGTTTAACTAAGCGCATGAAATAATGTAACCCGCTACCTCATGACAAAAAATATGCATACAATGCACAATCAGATATTTAATTCATTCAGTTTGCAGTTAATTCTAAAATTATTGTACTATAGAACATTTACAGAAATAAATGCAACTATGAAAAAGTAGTAGCTGTAACTATGTGACACTTAAGAACTAACGACTTGTCTGTGCCATTCACTAAACAGTTACTGAAATTATGGTTTGTTACACCTTAGCTAAAATAAATTTATTGAGATTCGATTCTTATAGATTAATGTAAATTAAATCAATTTAACTGAATAAAAATTATAATAAAAATAAGTTAAATCCAAAAAATTCTTTAAATTAAATAAAATACAAGCGAATTCAGTTCAATAAAATAAAACTAAATTAAGTTAAATCGAACTATTCTTATTATATTAAGTAAACGAAAGTTAAAGCTGTAATACTAAATACAGAATTGAAACGAAGAATTAGGGATTGTATTTCCTTCCTACTGTTAATCCAACAGCTAGAGATTGCTCAACCTGGGGCAAGATTTTAGCTAATTTATCATGCATTTGTATAATTTTAGTATGTAGCTGTACTTTTTATTTGTGTTGGTAATATATTGTAACGAAACTAGTTAATTGTTTAAAAATCTTTATTCATATTCACTATATTAATATTATTTATTTACACTTATTTATTTAAATATTTATTTCCTAGTAACGTTTATATTTCTATTTATGTATAAGAGTAACTAACAGGACAAAATTCTAATTAAATCAAAATTAAGGGAATTTAATCTACTATTTAAATAGACAAGATAAATTCCAGAACAGTAAGGAAGAACTTTAGAATAAAATTAGTCATAATAATAACGTAATATATTTCAATGCAATGACTCATTGCGGACCTTGAATTTAATTGACAGATATCGGTTACGGTAATAAGCCATTTGTGATTAGATCATCTATCTTAATTATAAGGAACTTTCTGGATTGTTACAGAATGATCCACTGAGTTTTTACCGTTTCTAATTTTATTACGATATCGCAGTATTTTATTAATAAGTACTTAAAACATTTTTCACCTGCTTATTTCCTAACTTAAATGTAATTTACAATTTTATTATTTTTACTGCGCGTGTTATATGTATGTTCATTTATATTTTGGCTAATTAAACGTTTTGATATACAGTTCCAGTATAAATTTGTGTAATATCTAGAATTATTGATTTTTTATAAATCTTCTGAAATGTATCTTGAATTTCTATGATACACAATTTTTAAAATATTTTTTGAACTATTTCTAAATGTTTAATTATTGTTTTATTTATGCTGTTCCATTCATCCCATATGTATTATTCAAATCAATCAAGTGATGATAAATCTATTTTAAAGTATTGGAGAGCTTTAAAACTTATTCAGATCTAAAAACTTTTTGAAAATATTTGAACTGAGTTACATAAAATGTTGTTTCGATTAGCAGAACATAACGCTTCATAGTCTGTCGTACAAAGATAACCTTCAAGGCACCTAGTTAACCTTAATAATTAACAGAATCGAAACAAACTATAATGGTGGAAAGGGCCTAACAGAAGCTAGGAAGTCTTTTCACGACAGTAAATAATGCTTTTTAAACAATATACAAAAATTGAATTTCAAATATAACAGGTATAACAAGTACGGCATAATTTAATCATAGGAACTCATTATAGTATATACTGAGCTACGATCAAAAGTATTATAATTAAATGAGCTCTTACGACCACCGAATTTTGTTTAAGAAGTCGGATCTGCTCCAGGCCACAAATTACTTCAGGGTGGACATTGACGACATTTCGCTGTGAACAAGTACTTGTAATTTTAAAACGGCAGAAAACCAAAGCACTATAATTACTTTATCAGAATTTGGCGGCAAAATGCATTTTAATACTTATTAAATACAAACAGAGATTTAATATCTCTATAATTTAAATAATGTTTACAATTTAATTAGTTCACTGAAGAATTAAGAAAGCTACTAAATCACAAATACAATTTTGGTAAATATATCCCGAAAGTAAATTAAAAGAAACAATTATATTGAAGATTAAACTTTGAAGCTAAACAGTAGCTTTCCAAGTAAACCAATTTTATAGAATTTTTATTACTATAAATGTAATCTCAATTAGACCAGCAACAAAAATACGATTTGCTTGTCAGCTCCCGTAGAAGTAAATTTTAGTTTAAAACAACTAATTAGTAACAACGTTTTTTTTTACAAAAATGAACTAGTTGGAGTATTAGCAGATACCGTAACGGCATCTCGCCAAACGTCGTGTAACAACGTTCAGAACAACGAATAAACGACCTTCCTATCTAGTCACTTTGCCAAATGTCGATTAACACCGCAGGAAAATTTCCATTATAATTAAGTCAAGATGGCTGGACATACGTAAGTCCATTAAGTATCTAAATAGTACAAAATCTATTCGAGTTCACCAAAATTGCTGGAACAATGGACTAATTAACTTGAAAGTATCTTATTCTTAGTATGCTATTAACTTCTGTTAACTGTGAATAAAATCCATTTATTTTAAAACTTCCCAACTCACAGCAAGTGGTTTAAAAGAAGGAGTTACTATTGAATTATTGATTGATTAATTCTTATGATGTAAAATAACACAATTTAATAGAACTTTCTCTATTTTAAAACCAGTTAATTCAATTCAGTGCAGTGAATCGCAAAGTTTTAACCTAAAAACGCCATAATGCTACAAGGTCCAAGGCACACAAGGCATCGCCTCTTCTAATGCGCAATTTCAAAGGCAGAATCATAAATGGAATAAATTATCGGTATTGATAAACCAGAATGGAAATGAACTATGAAGAATTACTATTTAAATAGGAATTAAACAACTACGTCATTGTACCATTGAATTTTAAATACTGAAGACAAACTTAAACTGTATTTAAACACAATGTAATGTAATGACCTTGAATAAGGAACAAAGCCTATACATTTATGAATAGCCTAAACACTTATATTAACAGCAACAATTAGAAATGAATTACTGAATTAACTGCATGTCATTTAGTATACAGTGAGCGTCACCTAAAACGGTACACCCCGCATTTTACACTATTTACAGTAATAATGTGTTAAACTAAAGGAAAATAGAAATGTGCAAAATATTATTATAAAGTATTTTTAGACATACAAAAATTATACAAAAACAATAAATTTGTATAAAAATCTTGCGTCGTCACTTAAAATCGTATAGTTATATAAAATCATTTAAAATTATGTAATATTCTTTAGAAATCATTGGATTGGTATTTTGTAGAAAAATCACGTTGAAATTCAACAGCCTGCAGTTATACTGTAACAATGTTTTACATAACCACCTCTGAAGTATCTTTCGGATTGTTATCAGAATAGAATCTGAAATTCCTTAAAATTCC
>JAHWXV010212262.1:0-14489 GCA_024586415.1 Phrixothrix hirtus | reverse complement strand
ATATATATATATATATATATATATATATATATATATATATATATATATATAATTACACTCCTAAGGAACTTAGAATTAAATTAATATATAATTTCTAAACGAATTGAGGCTTTGTAAATGACTAAAAATAGCATAAAATTAATTAATATGACAGGGGTTAACAAACACATATTACCCGTATTACAACTTCAAAATTTACAATTTCGAAATCAAGTAACAGTATCTTTACATAAATGATGCGTACATAACCTTCAAAGAATTCTTCAGCTTGTATATTTCAATTTATGTACTTTTGGTAGACTTTTAACTTGCAGAAGCTTAAAAATGAATCTGAAAAATGTATGAGCTTGTTTTCTATTAATTATTAGAATTATTTACTTACGTTGAATACACATTAAAAGTTAATACACTAAAAATTTAGAATAGGAAACTGACATTTTTAAGAAAATGGTACCAAACAATAGGTAGTTAGTTATTTAATCTTTTTAAGATTGATAATAATGCCAACTATTATAATGGTTTCAAAGATCATGTAGGATTCTACATATTTACAACTAAACAGGATTGTAACTAAATTTAGACAAAAAAGGTCCCTCTAAAATTAAATTATTTGAAACTAGTTGATGAAAACAGTTACTAGAATTAGTTTACCTAATGCACAGATTAAATAGACAAGAAGAGATTAGATAGTTACCCCACTCTTGTTTTTCTAACATGGTTAACGAGGTAATAAATCTTCACCAAAAATCTAAACCTTACCCACACCCTTTTCTCGATGAAAATAATTTCTTACACGTTGGTGGTAAATATAGATTATCAACAAAAACACCCGATAATTTGTTTAAGAAATGTCTAGTACTTATGATCATGAGATATTATGCCATATTGGGGTTTAAAATATAGGCCTATCGTAGGAAATTCTCAAATTAAACAAATAATTAAACGTTGCATAACCAGGAGAACTCAAACTTATGAATCCAGTTATGGGTGATTTTCCCGAGCATCACACATCGTCCCTCAGATGCCTTTTTGCTTTGCGCTACCCATTTCGGCAGACCTTCCATCTGGAACTCATAAGTAGCTTAAGTAAGGATGAATTCATGGCAGCATTAAACCGGTTTATAACTAGACGAGGTATATGTTCAAAACTATATTCTAGTAACGCCACAAACTATGTAGGAGTCAATAACCGCTTAAAGGAGCTATATACATTTTTTAACGCGGTAAATAACCAAGCCTGGTTAAAATGTCTTCTAACGATAAAAGTATTAACTGGAACTATACAGGGTTTTCAAACCTAAATCGGCACTATTGTTAACTTTCTTATTAAGGCAGCTACAAAGTCAGTCAAATTGGAAAACTAGTGTATTATTTTACTTCGACTACGATGGTTGAAACAAAAAAAGTATTGGCAGTAACGTTTTCGAAATACTGATAAAAATGTACTTTTTTTAAATGTAACACCCTATATATATATAATACATCCAATCGACGATTAAATACATTCTGAATATAATTTGTCTTACATCATACTATCCTAAAGTAAGAAATGGGGGAAGTATTTATGATTTTTTAATTTCACAGAGAAGGCCGTGATTGAACAAATAATCGATTGTCTAATAACTATCATAATTAAAGTCAAAGTTTTGTGAGTGTGTTTAAGTCGTTTATAAGTTGTGTTCATTGTTATTTCGCCATATTAATAATGCCATTCGCACATTCAGAAAAATGTGATATGCTATAATATTATATTTTACGTCAAAAAAATTCCGAAATGGTTCGTAAACGGTACAATGCTTCATTTCCTGGGCGCAATTTACCAGACAGAAGGTTTTTTTTTGTTTTTGTATCGAAAATTTAGACCAAACGAGAATACTTTTGCTAAAAGTAGAGTAAAAAAGCAGTTTATAATTAGCGAAACAACTGAAGTTGATGGATTAGCATACCTTGAAGCCTACCCTAACAACTCAACGAATAATTTAATCCGTGAAGTGGATTATGTTTGGGAACCATTTACAACATTTTAAAGAAGCGCAAATTTGTACCGTACAAATTCAGACACACAGTCCCTGTTACCAGATGATCATGAAAGACGGGTGCACTTCTGTCAATGGTTTATTAATCAAATGAGACAAAATCAAGATTTTTGGCGATTGATTTTAGCGACGGATGAAGAGAACTTCTCCAATAGTGGCATGCTAAACAGAAAAATGACTATTGGAGCCGCGCAAATCCGCTACGGACCCGTTCTTGTAATCCTCAAAGACGCTTTAGCGTTAATGTATGGCGTGGATTGATTGGCTCGAAAATTGTCGTTCCCGTATTTTATCAAGGAAATTTGACCGGTCCACGGTACACTGAAATGTTGACAGCAATACTTTCAGAGTTTTAGATGATTTGAGTTTAATTGACAGAAAATTGATTTTCTTTCAGAAAGAAGGTGATCTTGCTCATAATTTTCAACAAGTTGGTAATTTATTAGAAGAAAATTTTGGAAACAGGTATTTGGCAACAAACGGTTCTGTGCACTAGCCTCCTCGCTCGCTAGATATTACCCCTTTAAATGTTTTCTTCTGGGGATATTTAAAAGACGAAGTGTATAAAAAACGGCCTTATGAAACCCTCGACTACCTCCAGCAAATCATTGTGAAAGTTGTTAACAATATGGATCGTAGAACCATTTCGAAGGCCACTAGGCGTGTTTACAAACATGCTCAAAAATATATAGAACAACAAAGGAAAGTTTTCCAGAATTTACTTTAATGTTTTTCACTTAGTTTTCGTTTAGGGTATATTAAATGTATACATAAAATAATTGGTTCTTAAATCACGACCTTCTCTGTGAAATTAAAGAATTATAAATATTTCCTTCATTTTTTACTTTAGGGTAGTATGATGTAAGGCAAATTTTATTTAGAATGTATTTCTTCGTCGATTGGAAGTGTTATATACCGGGCGTTCCATTGAAGAAAAGTACGTCTTTATCGATATTTAGAGAACCTGAGAAAAGCAAGCTTGGCACTGCTAAGAGCATCTCATCTATTCACGATACAAGAAGGGCACTTGGCAATATAAATGTTCAACTAGGAGACCTGCATCTAAAACTAAGTAACACTTTGCATCCAGCATTATGGTTAATTCTAGAACAAGTTTCTAAGTTGCGTGCTGAAACAGACGCTACCTTAACAATAAATAAACAAAGCGCAAAATTTGACAGACTTTTAGCAGAACAGAAACCAAAAACAGATGTGGAACCGTTAGATATAAAGAAGGTGGTGCATAATATATCAAGCCTACAGCTCGACGAATCCACACAAAATGTACTAGCGAAAGGCTTCAATTATGCCATAGCACCATTCCGAATCCCGTTTGAAGACATTATCTGTGGGGTAGAAACTTCAGTCTCGGGAATAGACAAAAACATAGCAGAGACTATACGGCAAGATGTATCACAGATATTAAGGTCAACCTTTCCACCTAAAAAGAACTTATCACGAGAATAATATGAATTCTTGCGATTATTAAAACAAAATAAGGACGTCATCGTCCTTCCAGAAGATAAAGGAAATGCAACCGTTGTTATGAATATCGACGACTACGATAGCAAGATAGAAACACTTTTAAGAGACGGCATACCAACCAATTACGACAGATCCCACTACATATCTAGAAAGAACAACTAGAGCTAAAATCAAAGAAAGTGGGAAGAAGGAAGAAGACCAAATACGAGTTATTCCAACATAGAGGTCCTCAATATGCCCCAAATTGTACGGACTACCTAAAATACATTAGCAAACGTTCCAATTCCATGGGGTCGCCTCTATAACAACTTGCAAAATACCTGACCAAGCAGTTGCGACCTCACGTCGAAGAAGCAAAATCTTACGTATAGAACGCAAGTCACTTCATTGAGCTACTGAAGAAAGAAACTGCTCAACCAGATCACCTTTTAGTCAGCTTCGATGTGGTATCGCTTTTTACAAATGTTACAATAGATGAAGCGTTAGAAATAGTAGAAAGGAAATATAATCCACTTGAGCACGTAATGGAATTAACAAAGCACTGTTTGAAAAACACTTACTTTATATATAAAGAACAGAGCTACAAACAAATTGAAGGGGATCCTATGGGTTCTCTATTATCCCCGGTCATCGCTAACATATTCATGGAGGATTCGGAAAGTCGAGCATGGCAAACAGCAATCCATAAACCCAAACAGTGACTTAGTACGTCTATGACACCTTCGTGATAAGTACACATGGAAGACAACAGCTCAACACGTACCTGGACCATCTTAATAGCCTACGTCAGAAAATAATGTTTACTATGGAAATAGAAGAAAATAATCAACTTACATTCCTAGACGTATTAATAACAAAACGAAGAGATGTAAGTCTGGGCCATGCCCTTTACTGAAATCCGACACACACAAAGCGATATCTTAATGCACAGTCACACCACCACCCAGATCAGGTACACTCAGTAGTGAAGACGCTAGTTACCAGGTCACAAAGATTGGCAGATTCCGAAAACAGAGACATAGAAATGAAGAAACTACGAACAGCATTACTACTGAACGGTTTTACTGATAGAAATATAAATAATACCCTAAAATTATAAAAATCAACAGCTGAAAAAGATAAAGAAAAACCAGTCGCCAAGGCATACCTTGCATACGTCAAAGGAACATCGAGCAGAATCAGTAAACTCCTAAAGAAACGCAATATCGAAACAGTCCTTAAAGTTGACCGAAAAATTAGCCCTGTACTCCGCAATCCTAAAACCAAAATAGAGCTAGAAAGCCAAGGAGTTTATGAAATCCCTTGTTAAGATTGTAATCGGTCTTACGTGGGAGAAACAAGTTGAAAGATTAATGTAAGACGAGACGAACACCAAAACGGAGTAAAAAAGAGATAGGAAACTTCGTCACTGGCACAACACGTAAAGGCCACATTCCACCAGATCGATTTCGGCAAAACAAAAATGATCGCTAATATTGAACAGAGATCAAGGAGAATAATACGAGAGGCAATAGAAATAGAAAAACCACCAGACAATCTTAATACACGGGTTGATACTCAGAGATTATCAACAGCTTGGAAACCCGTTGTAAATCAATTCACAAAATCGCAAACAAAGATAAAAATAAAAAGCGAAAGTATAGAAAGTTCGACAACAGTAGTAGGCCCAATCACTCGGAGGCGTGCTAACAACTTTTACTCAAACGCAACCAACCACGAAAAAGGGTATATAAAGACAGACCGATTCCAGAGAACATCGATTCGATACGAATAACGAGATCGAGAAGTCGAAAATTACAACAGACTTGATAATGGCAGATATGATTTTGCCGAAACGTCGTCAACAGACAAACGATTCTTTTTATAACCAAAACATATTAACGCGGAAAAATACCCGGAAGCCAATTTCAACATAAGATACCTGCGGAAATCTAAAACATAACATACATATATATATATTGAAAATAGTTATTGATAATCTGATTACAGATTCGAAAACTACATTGAAAGTCTTAGTTAAGTGTTTTTGATGAAATGTGTACTGCTACATATAAGGGATGTACAAAAATAGACGATTTGTAAGTCACGCGTTTTATGATAATAAAATACACTAAATTCGTCCGTTTATTAAATATATCTATATATTCCGGGAAAGGTTTATTGAATACATTTATTACTTAAACGGCAAAACCCGCTTAAAATTGGGGTGAAAACGCGAACCCGTTGAATATCACTAAACGAGTAAAATTTGCAGTATTTGAACTAATTGAAGTTTATAAACCATAATTGGGCTTTATATCAGTGGTAATAATGATTTATAATGGGATATTTGGAACAAAATGAAAATTGCATGCAAATAAACTAAATTTAGCTAATAATATTACATGATTTTTGTAGTTAGGTATTCTGTGTTTAAGACCATATACAAGTTTACGCCGTCAGGGTTTGTTAGAATTTTTGAAATTAAATACAAATTTCCTGTGAAAATCCATTTTCATATACAAGAATGGACTACTAAGAGAACAAAATGTTTCATATCTGGAAAAGAGGAAAACTAATATAAACCCTAGGAAATACAATAAAAATGAAATTATTTTCTTTTACTAACCAGAATTATCCATTTCTGAACAGGAACTAAACTTTCATTTGTTTTCACAACATCCATGCCACGCTTTTGTAATTTTTGTTTTATAATAATAATTATTGTTTTGGTTAGAAAAAGAAATTAACTCATATGAAAGTTATTAACATTATTTGAAGTTTCATTAAATGTAATTTTAACAAAGTTTAATAAGTTAATAACTGCGGTAATTACAAGCTCTCTGTAAACGTCTTCCTGTAATTACCGAATCCCAAACTGACAACTTAGACTTTACGACTAACGCAGGTTTGTTAAATTAATGGTAAATGTATCTAACGTACTGTTATAAGTATGAATTGCTTTACACTTTGACAGTTAGTTTAAAGTGCTGTGATATAACTAAGAACTGTAGAATCTCCATTTAGAATTAAAATTACTAAAACGTTTCCTTTAGAAAGTTTTAAATATTAAAAAGGATTTGTCTAAAAATCAAATAAATAATAATATTTTCCCTTATCTATGGTCAAAATCTACTGGAATTATAAATTGAAATCTAATTGTGTCAACCAGTGCTAGCAATACCAGCACACTCTTTTACAAAATGCTTAAGTAACTTCAAAATGCTTAAAATTGTTGGAACCAAAATTCTTTATTCGTAAATTAAACAAAAAGAGGCGTTATTAAAAAGGGAATGCTTCTTAATCAGAAAAGGGCGAAAATCGGGCTGTGTTGAATAACTGTGCTGTATGTAAATTATTAAAAGGGTTATGCGTGGGAAATGTCCACACTTTTAAAATATATGGCACATTAATAACATTTCATATAATGTATTCGAATCTGTTTATTTTAGAACTTCTTTCTCAAATTACGTTGTAAATGTCGTTTTCTGATAACAGAATCGTCCATTCCTTGAAATATGTACATCTACGAGTATAATTTTACTTTTTTTCACTATGTACAAAAATATTTATCCGATTCATTCAAATGAATCATGTTTAATGCTTTTACAGAAGGTTTTGATATTTAAGCTATGTGAACAAAAAGGTTGATCATTTCATGAAATGGAGATGGCATTCTATTAATTAAATCGAGAAAATTTGTTAGAAAATAAACGAATTCTATTAATTATAGTTGTAAAACAAAACATATTAATACAAAGGTTACCTATCCCTACACGTAAGATTATGATATAACAGTAAAATAAAATTAAACGGTAAATAATAATAAATAAAGCTTGTTCATAGATTACTTTAAAAAATCTGGTGTGAGACAATACACGATCATCTTTTACGTATATACGAGTAGATATCCAGAGTTTCCACAAATGATAAAATAATTCTTTAAGTTTATTTTGGGAACGATAATTATTGCGGTAAACCATCCCATTAATTTTCCCAGCAAAATACTGCTCCGGAAATTTTCCCTATTATAGGCGTAGGAAACGCAGTAAGCTTTAAAAAGTTGCTTAGAACGAACAATAAATGTCATCGTTTTATTAAACACACAATTACACATAGGTAGTAATGCAAATTGAATGTTGGAAGTACAAGTAATATTCCAAAAATTATTCTTCTACATTATAATTGATTTTAATTCGACAGTTTCGTGGTTCGCGTGGCTTGCACTAGTTGAATACTTGATTAGATTAAGGTATTAAATATTTTATTCTCAAAAATAGAACGTTGTATCATACAAATTTTTCGAAACTTAAATTTAATTAAATAACTAAGAATAATACATCAAATAAATTCATTTAACATCTAAACGTAGGTGAAGCTTTAATCGACAAATTAAAAATGAAAACGTTTCTTAGTTAATAAAATAATAATAATGACGAGTTACAATGAGAATTTTCCAGGTGGTACTTACCTTCTATTATGCCTGGCTTTCACGCCGCACTCAAAATAATTCTAACTAAAGCATCGGGGCGAATTGGACATTGGAATATCGGCCAAAACCAGGAAATCAATAATTAATTACAGGTCAGCCCTTTATTTTAATTAAATTTTTTCTTCACAGTCGTATCTGAAATTTTATGCATATTTCAAAAAAGGCATCAAAGTATTAGGGTGGCATTTAAAAATTTATAGTTGATATGAATTACGCGAATTTGAATAATTCAATTACTTATTCTTTATACACCAAATGTAGCTAAAGCAGTCTAATATACACTACATGGCTTATCTTTCCGCTAATACCATTAGCATTCCTACAATAAGACCGTTTCCAGACTTTGGCTAACCTGGTATATATAAATACATTAACCATTATTTATCTGCCATTCAACTTTGAGAATATTTTCCATTTCAAGGGTAGAGTGCTTGGCAATTCTTTAGCCTTTCGTTTAGTACGAATTGACCACAATCCTTTTAATTATTTTATAACGTGATTAACAAACTCATACCCATTATTGTTTGGAAAAGCTTTTGGCGCACCAAAAGTTAAAAAATATGTAGCAGTATTTTAGCAACTTTTACTGCTCAATCACTTCGAAGAGAATGATCTCAGCAATTTAGAATCCATTTATAGCGACCCTTAGGCAGATATTGGAGGTTTAATTAAACGTATTTGCCCTTTTTCATTAACATCTTACAATGTTACCGAACGAATAGTAATTTTTACGATACACCTCTTTTTCTTTTTGCAGGGTCACAATGGGGTCAAAAGGTACTCAGCTGCAGGTCTTTGAATACATAGAATTTCCTTTAATCTTTATTGTAATTTATATCAATATCACAAAGGAGTTTATAGGAACTTTGATGAGAAATTACTTACGATAATTGCCACCATCGTTATTTCATTAATTAAAAAGTTCTCATTTCCAACAAATCAGACATCAGGAGTTTGAAGTAAAAACCACTCCGGTGTTTTTTTGCCATTTCTAGCACAAACTGGAAATGCAAGTAGGCATGATGTGCTTTTACGTTTTTTATTAATAAGATAATCAATAAAATATTTGCATTGTGAGTCGTATGCGTAAAATTAGTCATACTCTGAAAACAATCCGTTGCTTCTCCCTAGCAAAAATATCCCATGAAAATATGACATGAGAATCTATAAATGGAATAAAATAGTCTGGCCATTACCGTTCTTTAAATTATTCTTTCCAAAATTACCCCACGTAAATTTAATGTTCAAGTCGAGGTTATATAATGTTGTATAAATTAAATGAATTAAATGTAAAACACCTGTGAAGCCAAAAGGCTCTTAAAAATTTATTCTAAGGAACATTAATAAATAATTATGGAACTCCATACGTGTTTCATTTAATTAACATAATTTGTACAATTAAGCATGTTCCACTAAGTTCCATGACTTTATATTATAATATTCTCTATTATGTTAGGTTTCTAATGTTAAATATTTGGGCATAACTCTCGACCAAAAATTAGCATGGACATATCGGATATCTCAACATCCAAACAAACCTTTTGGATGTGCCAATTCACCTATGGGGTCACACGGGCCTTAAGTCCTAAAGTCGTGTAGCAATTGTACATGGCGGTAGCCAGGTTAACCTTGACTTGTCCATCCCTGGTTTGATGGTCAGATATAAGGAGCCAAGGCAACTATATCCATGTTAACAAAATACAACGTATGGTGTACCTAGCAATCGGAAATGCCATAAAGACCACACCAACTACAGCCCTGGAGGTGGTGATTGATTGCCTCCTTTCTTCCTTCAGGTACAAACTTATGCTGCATAAGCTGCATCCAGACTGATTCAATTCAAATGATGGAGTGATGCAGGCTATCGATTGGGGAACATTTAAATCACTAACAGCTAACCGAGCATACTGAGGTGAAGGTGATAATAGTGCCCCAGTTGGAGCTTTAAATACTTTATTTTCTACAGCAATTTCCAGCATGGCGGATTGGACTAATATTCCACAGCAAGTACTTGAGCGCCATGACTTGATCTGGTTTACAGATAGGTAAAATATAGCAACTTTACTGCGCCAGGTATTTTTGATATATTCCCAAAAAAATTATAGTGACCATTCCATTAAAGCCATCTCAAGCAGCATTTTTAGTTATTTATACGTATTAACAACTCCTAAGTTTACTTCAAGGTGGTTGGTTAACATCCATTTCAACCATCCTAAAACGTTTCTATAACGTGTATTCCACCAAAATGGGGAGTAACTCTTACGTATAATTGCTTGTTTATGACCGTTGCAGTTACGTTTCTCTAACTAGAGGGTTACGTGTTAATTCCGTTATAGTTTAATCGCTGAAACTTGTCATTATTTTCGCCCCTTCTAATAATTATTGCTATCGTTTTCTATAGAACTTTATCACGAGATTACAAGGAATATAGTAAACAGTAAATATGGATGAATACTTCTATGGTAATCGAGAAGGTATAATATGTACGTAACATGTATAATGCTCCTAAAATAAAAACAAATGCCTGTTTGTTGATAAATGTGATTTTGATAACTCCATAAAACATGTGCGCCTCGTGAAATATTAATATTTATAAAAATAAACATTACAAATATATAAAAAAACTACTGAATAATTTGAAGTGAACGTATACAACATATTCTCACGTAACTCGTAGAAATAATGTATTTAAAGTAAAAATAAATAAAATATTAGCTAAAGTAATTTAAACAAAATGACGTTATTCATTGATTAATATTAATAATTTCGATGAAATGTGGCGATATTCACATAAATATTTTGACGTTAGATTCTTGGTTATTTTAGCGTTATTGTAACTTATGTTTCATCTGGCAAGGTACTGAATTTGTAGTCGTGAACAACAATAACCGAGATGTTACAATAACTTGACAAATGACTTTTAAGAAGCAACTCCTTCAAGATACCAATTAAATATTTACATTTTTACTATAAGGTTGAAATTTCTTAAGAGTAATTATGAATTGTTTTTATTACGTTGCATGTACTTCTAGTGCTACTGAAACGCATAATACTAGTTAGTAATTATAAACTATAAATTTTAAGATATTTTGACCGATAAAATAGCGAATCAGGTAATTTCCACGTTAAAATTGAGATATATGTAACAGTTCAGTAATATTTCCTGCGGTAAAGTAAATATAACTTAATTGCCTGTTATAATTAATTAAAGTGCTACTTTGGATGCGTCTCTGTGCTTCAAGTCGAAATGTATGCAATTTCGACTTGCCCAGAAGAATACATTAGTGGAAACTATTACAACCCAAAGCTCACTATTTTCACTGAAAGCCAAGGTTCCATTAAGGCTCTATTAAATCCCACCACATCATCCAGATTATTGTGGGAATGCTGGCAGAACTTACAGGCCTTATCACAAAGTGATCATAAGTTGGATCCCTGGTCACCAGAGATATTCACATTTGTTGGCTAGAGCAGATACTGCTAGGCAAATAGCCGCCCGCAACATCAGCTTGCCTAATTCCCTAAAATTGTTCTCTAAAGATAACATAAACAAACCTTTAGACGACCTCAGGCTCAATTTTTAGCTCAAGCGTCTAAACTAACCCAGTTTCTACTTTTATTAAGCAGGAAAGGAATCCGAGCACATACTGGCCTTCTAATAGTTCATAGTTTCAACAAACATCATAATCACAATTGAAATCTACCAGTATCCTGTTTATTTCAGGAGACGTAGCGAGGACGATGAAACGTGCTTTCATCCCTTATATGATTGCCCAATTCTGGGTAATGACCTTTGGGCCTCAATTCTCTATATTCAACGAAATTTTAAACGTTCTCCACCTAAGCTATTGAGGTTTATTAAAATTTTAGGACTTTAAGGATAGTTTCACAGGTAGTTGATATAATGGGTCTAATAGGCCTACATGTCGGTTTGTTAACTAACTTGCCTTAACAACAACAACAACAAGAATAACAATAGTCTCAATTAATGTAACAAACCATCAATCTTCCTAAGTTCATGGCAATATTAAACGTTTTGGGTTAATGTTGCACATAGATTTCATCAATTGAAAAAAACCAGTTTGGTGGGGAATTTTTTCTGGGATACTCTGTATAATTTTGAACTACAATTAGTACAGCTCTGTGCTAAAGGTTTAATAAAAACAAAGAGCACGAAGCATCCCGTGGCATGAAGCACCCTGTATTTTATTAGAGTCCAATTAAATATTATTATCGTGGCATGGCTTTTACATTATCTTTGATGTAAATGCCAAACTTCATAAAACACGCCTTGTAGCCATTTGGTTAAAGGTGAATCTAAATTTACAACGGTCAAATAATTTTCTAAGTGTAGCTTTGTCATTAGACATCCATGTTATAAATGCAAATAATACAAAACTCCTTACATACCTATTTAGGTATAATACGCAGAGGTATAAAGTTGGACTGCATGTCCATGAAATATGAAATAACGTTTATTACATTAAAAGCAGATATTTCTTTCATGTCTAAGGAAACTACTACTACTATGATTGGACTGTTCAAAAGAAGTACCAAGTAAGAGGGTGCGTTTCGGAATTCCACAGTTGCGCCAAAGTTTGACATCACAATTCCATCATCTTGTTTCAAAATACGTGTTTCAATAGGGTATACCAACATACCGTTCCAAAGTTAATGGTGTAATAACTTGATGCAGCATCAGTTCCATCATATTTGAACTTGGTTTTTCTAATGGATTAATGGTGGGAGAAAACAGCTATTCCTGCGTAAAGTTTATGCCTAAATTCAATTTGCACCTAAATTAAGAACTTAAAGGTACCTATATAAAATTAAATTAGTGATCATAAGTGCTTAAAATATGGATACTTTGTGATGTTTTATTGGTTCAATAAAATAGCTTGATATTTAAAATGTTTGGTTATGAAGTACAAAGAATGCGCATAAATAAATACCACAACACATGCATCAAAATTGTTCCTAAATTTCTGATGTATACGTCATAATCAAACAGATGACGTCACTTTTAAGTGGTTGCATCTTATGGTAAATTGAAAAATGTGCTCACGGGCTGTTGCCACCGCACTGTGCGTTTGATTATTGGTTTGAGGGGCGTAGCGTGTGCCTTATACTCAATGAGGATGACGAATTATTATATCCATCATCGGCTTTGAGTGATGTCTCTGTGTAGATATGGAGACAGAAAATTTTGAAAACATGTTTGTCGAAAGCTTTGGCGTGTGTTGGTGTTTGTGTGTGTAGTGTGGTGATGATCTTTTCAGCATAGTTTGGTTTATACTTGACTAAAATTGCTAATACTAAATCTTAATTGCGGTCACTGGCCCGCACAGATTTATCAGTCTTTTTCTAGTTACAGGAGTCGTCTCGTTCGGTTTCTTGTTTTATATCGTTTAACCACTAAGGATCACCAGTATTTAAGAGAGTCCTTGTGAGCAACTTAATAGTCCCACCAAGACGGCGTTGCAAGGAAACACTCTAATATACTTCTTTGCTGAAATGTATAGTTTTCGAAATATTTGCAGTTAAAATTTTCGGTCCGCCTCGCCCTTGGTTTAATGTGTCCAACAAAAATTGAGTGTCCGACTGTACGTCTCTAGTAACCGTATTGCGTTTGCGATTTCACAGCACAATTAATGACTGTTCGCAGTTGATTTTGAATACTCGCTATGTTTTAATACGATAATTAATGTTTAAAGTTAAAGATTGTATTTTCCTCCCTAAAATGTCTAGCGGTCTTTTAACTTTGCAAGATTGCAACTTCTTTAAGGATGCGAAAATTACCATCCTTTGGTCATTGATAACAGAGGGCATTAGCATTGGCAATTTAGTTTAATTTCGTAACGGACAAAAGTGGCATCTCTGATACGCTTAAAGAAACATTAGTCGGTATCTTTATGTTTTTCTTGTGGTGGAAGAACGCTACATACAAAAATTATAAGACATTTATAGAATTTAAAAAGCAGTCGGTACATGTAATAAAGCGATTTTAGAAATTGGGTTATGTTTTCATACCAAAACTGGTTTCGACATTCTATCCTAGAATGTTCGACTACTTTCCAAATGAATGGAAAAGAGCTATAATTCATCCAATGGATAAAATAAAGAAACCAATAGAAATTAAAGATTTAATTCCTATTAGTATTCTGCCTGTATTGTCAAAAGTTCTGGAAAAGGTTATGAATTCACAAATACAAATTTATTTAGAAAACAATAAATTGATACCCACCCACCAATCAGGCTTTCGTCAAAATTACAGCTGTTGTTCTGCTTTACCTAACATATTTGATGATATAATAAGAGCTACAGATAATGGTGACTTTACAGTCCCTGCTTTGGATAACCTTTCTATAGCCTTTAATACTGTACACCAGAAATCCTACTTAAAATTCTCAACACGTTTGGCTTTAGCGTCGGTTCTCTAAACTTAATCAAATCCTACCTATCAAATAGACAGCAATGTGTAATGCTAAATAATTCTT
>JAHWXV010212239.1:0-10834 GCA_024586415.1 Phrixothrix hirtus | reverse complement strand
TTTTGTCGAAATCGATCTCGTGGGATGTGGCCTTTACGTGTTGTGCTAGTGACGAAGTTTCCTCCCTCTTTTTTACTGCGTTTTGATGTTCGTCTCGTCTTACATTAATTCTTCTATTGGTTTGTCCCACGTAAGGCCGGTCTTACGTGGGACATCATCTAACGATATACTGAGTTTTTCATAACACTTTTTGCATGCACCTAGGTTACATACCTTTATATTGTACATACCTCAGACGTAGGCAGTTAAAACATGGATCAAGTTTTCTGATATTATTTGATTTTTCTTTTCGAGGTAGGTTTCCAAAACCGTCAATTACTACATGAAATGATCCTGTAACAATTTTTGCGCGAATCTGTGATTATTCTGAATGCCTTGGATTTATAATTTAGAATAATCTATAGATTAATAAACGCTTCTCTATTGAAACTTAGTCATAGTTGTTCTTTAAACTAGATTCCACTGATTAGAACGATTTATTCAGTTTTACAGTGAATTAATTATAAACGTATAATTTAATTTAATGAAAGATTTGTAATCTGTAGCACTAACATTGTTCTCTTTGAGCTACATAAACAGCATAATGTTTCATAGATTGGTTAATTTTACTGAAAGTGTATTATTATAGGTAAAATTGTTTAAAACTTTTGGAATTCTTCTTCTTAAGGTTTTAAAGTTTAAAACGGGAGACTTTTCATTTCATGCAGTTTTATCAGACTAGAATGGTCGTTCTGATAAAACTCCTCGATTTACCTTCGAGTACATAATTTGGTTGTGATTTTTGACTGTATAAGTTCAAAAATTAAAAATTTACTTTTCATATATTAGTTAAGTCTTTTACTCAAATTTATTAGGTAAGTTTTGCTGCTGTTTAAATTGCTTTGAATCTTATCGGTTAACTTTTTTAGTGTCTCCTGGAGGCATTTTCATCTAAAAAGCCTTAATTAGTTATAAAGTTGATCAAGAACTGTTCCTAATACTTCTTTTGGGAGGAATATCTGCAGACTTTGATTCTGGATATCGTTTTTGAGAATGAAGCTTCCGAATTTCCACCGTCGTAAGGGGAGCTGAAATATTTCCAAAATTCCTGAACCGGAAGTCATTGTCGTATAAGATGTGCATAAATTCATCTGTCTTTGACTGCTACTCCATTCAGAAATATTAGTTATTAAGTGAAAAATTCTTTACTATCTTTGAACTGTATAAATATCGTTTACTAATTGTTCAGCATTTCATTAACATAAATTATTTAAATCATGCGCTGATGTTAGACTCATGCCAGTTTACTTCGATATATTAGAAGATAAAATTCTAAAGCTACCTATGTTTTCATTAAATAACTTGAAATATGAATATTATCTTTTAAAAAATAGCAGTTTAATGAACTTTTGTGGATTTGTTTTAAGGCCTTTAAATAAGTAATTTTGACGTCTGAAATCATAAATTTGACAGTACGTTTGTTAATTACTTTGAATTTATTTTACGACTATTTTAGTATCATGAAATTAATATTATCCATATTTATGCTTTATAATAAATATTGCTTTTGTTTCATATTTATCGACTTATACATTTATTTGACACTTGAATTATATTAAAATATAAGTAGTTAATACTCTTGGTTGGCGCTCAAATTTTTGTTTAACGTCTCCAGATTCACAACCGCTAAACTCTCTGCTGTTATAGTATAAAGCTCCACTGAGACCGCTGCATACATATTCTGTTTATAGGCATTGACTTTATGTTATATTCATTAGAACTTAAATAAAAGGATACTTTCCAACTCACTCACGTGGGGATTACAAAACCATAAAGTAATCGTCATAATCACATTTCTAGACGGAGATAACGACTTAAAAATTTATTTTTGGAAATTGCAAGAAATTTTCTAAAAAGAATATTTTTCTCTTGATTTAGAACTACCCCCTCGTGTTTGATCCAAGTTTGTCGGTACATTCTAAAATATACAAGATGTTTCATTACTATTGCGAAAACTTTTGGGAACTAATTAGTCATGCAAAATTAAGTGGGATCTTTCATATAAAATTTATTCCCGCGACCCTTCCCTACGGAGTTATGTTCTCTCATAGTTGGTAAAAACGATAGGGTTTTTATTTATTTCAAATTTTAAAAATAGAGAAATAAAACTTGGAATAAGTTTTACTATAGTAAATAGGTAATGTATGAGTTATATGCTACTTTTCCTCTACTATCAGAATGGGGCGAAATATGCAACTACTGTGATTTTTTTACTAGAACTTTTTAACGGATGAAAAACAAATAATGAAAAAATATAAAACTGTTAGCCTAATCTATTTGAAGACTTTTTTAACTCTATAAGTATTATCGTAAAACTAATAGCTTACGAGTAAAAAATAAAATACGCAACCACATGTAAGGTAATATTAATTTTTAACAAACTACAAAAGATATAAGTAGGCCAACTTTAACAAAATGTTTAATTAGAATAAAAATAAATAGATATAATGTACATTAATATTATAAAAGTTGTTGCAAATGTCCACCTCCACCTTCAATACTGACCTGAACCTTGTGGCCCGACGAATACGTTTAAAAATTCCCTGGATATATCGACTTGATTCGCAGGCTGCGACAATCGTATCATTAATTCTTTACGTTTTCAATAGGCGTCGTATAAACTGTATGTTTGTTATAACCCTAGAAAAGGTCTTATAAATTTAGGTCAGCTGAACATGGGGGCCATGATTATGTATCTTCGTGGCCTATACATCAATTTGGGAATATATTTAAATATTGGCGCGCAATTAAACTGAAGTGTGCTCGAGCGACAACATATATAAAATACATTATGTACTTTAATTGCAATTGCACATCTTCCAATAGCACAGGAAACTCTTCCAGAAAATTACAATACACATCTCCAGCTAACCTACTCGGTAGAAAGAATGGGCCAATCAAATGATCTCCAACGACCGCAGTTCATACATTAACCGAGAACTGTTAGTGATGGCGAATTTCAACAATTGAATGCGGATTTTCATCCGCTCATATGTGGTAATTGTGAAAATTTATTCTTGCTGTTCTACAGAAATTAACCTTATTAATGTGGAGTGTTTCTGCTAAAAGATGAGGATTCTGTCCAATTCTTTTTTGTATCCATTGGCACAGGGCTGCTCCTTGAGGATAATCTGCTGCTAAAAATGTCTACACCCGTTAGATATGATATGGACATAAAATCTGGTTTGCCAATTTTCTAAAAACTGTTGGGTGACTAATGCTTAAATTTCCACCAATTTTCCTTTTGCTAGTAGTAGGGCATTCCTCAATTTCGCGAATTACTTCTTCTTCCACTGCGGGAATTGGGACCGTGCTAGGTCGTCCATTTACAGCACTATGTTCTGAAAAACAACCTGATTTTTCTGTTTGTGAAAACGAACAAACATGGTACGATTAGATTCCGCGATTAGCAATTGCGTTGTCGAAGTCTGCGAAACAAGTCGACATATCATGAATTTGGACTTCTTAGATGGGTTACATGATTCAGGCTAGTATTGAAGTTGGAGATGTACATTTCCAACAACTTTTATAAATGTAAACGCACCTTATATTTATTTACTTTTATTCTAACTAAACTGTTTGTTGACGTTAGACTACTGAAATATTTTGTGGTTTATTAAAAATTAATATTACGTTACATATGTTAGCAAATTTTATTTTTTACTCGAAATTTGTTAGTTTTCCGATAAAACATAAAGAGCTAAAAAAGTTTCCAAATAGATCAGACTATTGTGTCACTAACTGCGCCCTCTTTTTTATATAACTAGAAGATTAAATTCCTTCAGTTTTAGTTTTGCCTAGAATTTTATATTGTTAAAGGTCTGTTATATATAAATATAAATATAAGCGTTTATTATTAGAGCACTGTCAATTAAATACCTAAGTGAATACGTGTAAATAGATAGTTGTAATTTAGTGAATACAGATAAGGGCCCTTAAACAATAACCGTTTCGTTACAACACATTTATTGGAAAGCGTTAGGTTTGTTTTGTGATCAATTGTTTATTATTAATGAGATGAAATGTGTTTAGATGTTAGCAATAATTTTCCGTTATAGAAGTTGGAACATTGTTAATTGTATAGTGGAACGAGTGATGTATAAAAGCTTTATTATCTATTTAATCGAATTGTATTTTAATTCACCATTGATCCCCACAACGTTCGTTTAATGTACTTTATATAGAGTAAAGTTTTGAATTATTCACTGAACGGCCATTTCTAGGTTGTCTAGTGAAAAATTCCTTATAGTTTAATAATTGTTCGATTTGAATTTTCCGTATTTCACTTTATGCTCTATACTTACAATTCATATATCATTTCTATAAATCCTCTCATGTAATTCCTAAAATTTTACTGAATATGTATTAATCGTGATTTATAAGAAGTCTGGAACACACTTGTTAGATAATTAGATACAAATGCAATTAAATTAAGCTGAAATATCCATTTATATGTATGTCAGTTAGCTACAACAATTTAATTTTTTTCGAAGTCCATTGCAAGGTTCTAAAAAATATAAAGTTTCTATGATATGATAACTAAATGGTTTGATTTGAGACTAGAATTTAAGAAATATTTACCAGAAATCAGATGGGAATTTTTAAATAAACGATATTCACGCTTCAAATGAGTTGATGTTTACACAAAGTAAAGAAAAAGAAGATGCAAAGGAGCGTAAAATTCTTTCTATTTTTGCTTCGACTTGCTTCGGCTTTCTGAAAACATACTTAGAATTTTCATTTATGAACTATTTTGTGAGATATGTAGGTGAATTATTTTCATTAATTATAATCATATAGATTTGAATGACGAACCAGGCCCAACGTTAATTTAAATATTAAAAGAAAAGATATAACATAATAACCCCTTTACTGATAATTTAGATGACTTGCCTTACCTTTTTAAATTTAAAATCTGCTGAATATATGAAAAAGAACAAAATACGCGTACATTGTATAGTATATATCTATTCATTGTATTCGAATTATCATTAAAATTGTAAATAGCGCAACCCAACATCGTATGAGGTTTGGGGGTAGAATTCGACGCCGATATGTCAGCGTCGCACCATTTGTCAATGGAGTCGTAAAAATCGGTAATGTAACAGCCATTATAAATTACCGCAAGTTGAGTAATTGAATTTCAACATTACTGTGCCTAACAATTTATATAAAATATCGTGACCTAAGGCAGTGGGCCACGACTGTAAAGTTATTAAAATATGGAATAATCTTGGTTTAAACAAAATAAAGGAAAAACATGCCATAATGAAGATCTTATTACATAAACTTAATTTATTTAGAGGGAGTTTATATTACGTGTTTTACAAATTTTATAGGACGTCGCGATGCGACAGTAGAAGGGGTTTAGTGCTAATCGCTTTTTAATCGCTTTGTAATGACAGGTCCTCATTCCGATGTATATATGGGGCGTTCGGAATTAACATATTCCCAATATACAGGATGTTCCGGAATTGAGTTTTGATAACATTCGATAAGTTTTGGAACTGAATTTTGATAATGTAGAGGATGCTTCACAATAAGATGTAAATGAAAATGGCGGATTGAATCAAAATGGCAGCATTTCGACAGTCATCTTGGAATTCAATTCTAATGTGAAATATAGGACTTTTAGCGCAGAATCTAGGAATTTTCCCCAATTTTTGGTGGGAATATTAGACTTTTGGGGAAATACAGTTATTTTGGCGGCCATATTTGATTTTCTAGGGACCTTTTAAGTCGTGATGACGAATTAGAAGGCTGTGGACGAAACATCGTGTATATTGAAGCCACTTTATGAGTATTCCTGATGATGACTTACAAATCTGTGGAAGAAGATTTGTATATAACGATATTAATATATGAACATCCCGTATATTGGTGTTTAAAGGAAAACACCTTATATATTATGTTATTTACAAGCTATTTATAGCCTGAGAGGAATGTGTACGTAACTCCTACAAGTGCCTTTCACTCTAGTTTTCTTGGAATTTGCGAAATATAGAAACGTCACGACCTACTACAACAAGGAATATTCCAAATGCATTAGTCATTGAGGAAAGAGTTAATAACCATCCACATTCCAAAACGTCACGACCTTCTAGAACAAACAGCATGACGTCATAATCCAAGGTGGCGATAAGCAATCACGTGACATCTTAGAACCAAATGTGTTTAGGGATGTAAGACAGATAGCTATGTATATATCTTTCTCGCCATTATACATTGTATACTAAGGACCTCAACATATTCGGCCAGTTCTACGTACGTATTCTACTAGTAAAGAAGGTGGAACAGTTAGTGCAGTTTCTGAAGGTGAATGCAGTAACAAAAGTTTCCAAGAAGACCTACAAGGAAAATGTACGTCAGGTGTGCCATTACAAATATTTTAAGAAATTATTTTTATATTTATGAATTTTTATTAGATTTACAGAGGGCTAAACCGTACACCATAAATTCATTACCGTCCTCTAAAACAACCGACGAAAATTTGCGTATTTTTCAACAGAAATTGGTGCCCTCCTGCGATGTTACATGTGATCATCCAGAAAGTGCTTGCATCAAGATCAGTGTCCAAAACCGTTACAAGCTGCTACAGGAAATGATCATGCCTATGATTAGATACAACTCCGAGTATTAACATCTGGGCCTAAATCCTTAATAAATTTCACACCATGTGTGAGAATATGAAGAAACTGAGTATAAAGTTTATGGAATAGGCGTTTTACGAGTTTCTGTACTAGTTACTAGAAATCACGAATCTGGATGTAGAAGAAGAAATTGAGGTTGACGAATATTATGTTAAATTAACTCACGTTGTCGCAAATAATAACGCTCTAAAGTTCACTACACTGCTTTCGAACGATGGGTAATACCATCAACGTTAAGAAACGTACTAAATATGCGAGAGTTCTTATTGCAAAGGATGCAGTGTTTAAGCAAATGCCAGCAAAGCTACAAAGGCTATATAAGTACGGTCGTGGATGAAATCACCCAATAGGGCATTGAGGACGGTGAACATAAGACCCAAACAGTCTACGAAGTACTAAATAAAGACTTAACTAGGCTTGCTCATGTGCAAATTAGTTTATAAATTTGAAGATCTTGTAATTAACGAAATATATACAGAACAGGCTAACAATGACAGATATTTATTTCGCGTAATGGAATGTACTGTAAATAAAACCATTTTATTTTTACTTGACTGTTTTAATGATATTTCCTCCTCTTCTTTCTTACTAACATGTGTATTTATGTTCCACGTGGACTCCTTAGAAATCTAACAAAGTTTTATTAAATATAACTGGGTACTAAGATTGCTTATGTCTTGCGAGGTATGGAGCGCCAGTTCCACCATCCGCTGACAGCTCTCGTCGCAGTACCAACGGCTTGCGGCAATCCTTACATTGTAACGGAGTTTTTAAAAAATATAAATAGAGTTTGTGACACTAAATTTAATAAAATTGTGTGGCACTATGACGAGTGGTGACCTTTGTATAAAACATTGTGCGAGCACATCGAATTTCAGCAAGGCCTGCCTAACTTGCAATGTTTCAATATATCTAAACCTTGTTTGATCATAATCGACAATCTAATGAAAGAAACAAACAGCGAAGTAGTCGATATTTTTACTAAAGTTTGCTATCGCCGAGATCTAAGTGTATTTTTTCTAACACAAAGCATATTTCACGACGGAAAAGGACAGAGAGATACTTCCTTAAACACCCACTACATTGTATTGTTCAGGAATACCAGGGACAGGGTTGAAATTAAACATTTGACTAGGTAGGTGTGCCCTAAAATTAAAAAAATTTTCAAGCTTACGAAGATGCGATTTTGAAACCACACGGGTACCTACTCTTTGATTTAAAACGAAAAACTCCCGATATTATCCCATATAGGATATCTATCTTTAGAGAAGGTCGCTTCAGCATTGTATATATACCTAAAAAAGGGTATAAAGCCAGTATTAAACACAGCAACGCCATAGTAAAGCATGATGTGCACCAGAGTGATCCAGCATTCTGAAGCACTTAGAACTCTTTCAAAATTAGGGAAGAAGAAACAAAAAGCATTATTGAAAGTTTTGGAAGACAGGCAAATACATTATATCTGCGAGAAGCTCTTCAAAATAGAATGCGCGAGGGCGTTCGGAATCTAAAACGTAAAGCAGATGACTAAATTGATGCTTTGATGTCAGGATCCGGGTATAAAAAGCGAAAGGGCGTTATTGAGCATGATTCAGTTATAAAACCCGCTAAGAAAAAGGCGTCTTATAGCGAGAAAATTATTCCTTTAAATTACAAAGATGTATTCAGCGGACACTTGTATGGCTTTCCTTCACATCCAATCTTGTGAATGCGTCAAATCCGACATAGACAAGCATTGATAAAGGACATTGGACTTTCTACAAATCTCTTTCCTCAATATGTGATGACGCGCCTATCGAAATTGTACTACTCAGAAGTGCAAACGATAATGTCGGTTTAAGTCAAACTATGCTTTATATTTCAGATCAAATACTTCAACAAGACAGAAGTATATTGGGCGACGAAAATAAACCTGCACCCGTGAATCTTTAGATACACTCAATGTTTAATCAAGTGGAAATATATTTAAACAAAAAGCTAGTCTCGCCGCCTAACAACATTTATGCATACAGGACATTACTTAATTACGGATTTGAAGCGAAAAAATTTCATCTAAGCAGCAACTAATTGTACAATGTCATGCTAACAAAATGAAAGACTTCGGAGAGGAGAGGCTCGTAAAAAACGAAAATTTGTATAGAAAAGTCGGTAGGTTGAAATGATAGATCATGTGCATGCAGATTTATTTAATTAAGAAAAATTTCGTCTTAACGGTGTAGAGATGAAAATAAAGTTTGCACCTCCGCGCGATTCGTTTAGTATAATGGCCGTTGAAGGCCAAACGATCAAAGTGAATATTATCAACGTTAACTTACTTGTGACATAAATGAAAATATAGTCTACAATCTTACTTGTACATACTAAAGCCTTGCAAGCAGCGCCAGCAAAATATCCAATAACTGGAACAGACCTTAAGGTATTAACATACCGTCAGGAATACAAAGTAAATCTCTAGATAATGTATTTCTCAGTCATCTACCTAAACGTTGCATAGTGAGATTTGTAGCTAATTAAAGTTTTAGTGGTGGTTATGCTTATAGCCCGTTTAACTTTAATCACTTTAAACTAAATTACATTTCGCTTTACATCGATGACCAGCAAATACTGTCAAAATCTTTACAGCCTGATTTCACTAAAGATGAATATACGTGACAGCGTACCACACATTACTTTCGGAAACTAGAATTCATTTTTCCTGAATGAGGGAAATAACATTTTAAGAGAGGAATATTCTAACGGCTACAGATGATTTACCAGCAAACGCTAGCACTCATTGGAACTTTGTTAAAAATGGCTCCGTGCGAGTGGAAGTCGAATTTGAATCTCTAACCGAAATGGTAAATTATCTCGACAATTTGGTAGAAGGTGGTGGCGGACTTTCACAGTTAAGCACCGTGATTCCGACATTAACATTTAGTCACCATCAAGCATCGATGAAAACAAGATGACTGTTGTTGTAAATTTCCATGGATTTCCCGACATTGACCGTGAACTTTTACCAAAAAGAATTGCCATTTTCTCTGCAGGCGCATACAAGTTACAAACATTTTTTGTGAAACCTCCGTATAAGTTCTCATCTCTACCTGAAAATGTGAAAAATGAAGTGGTTTATCAGGAAACACATCATCACGGAATACTTTGGGAACGCGGGCATCTAAATTTCCGGCTATTTAAGAAGAAAGTAGCCGTTGTGTTATATGGATTTCTTAAAGTTTACGTTAAAGACAGAGATAAAACATATATTACAAAATTTTATAAACTTGGCGATTGCAAATATGGACTGTCCTTTAAAACAATTGAAGACCAAGACCATTGATGTTCAGTGCATGAATCATTAAATTAAAAATCCTTACTGTGCTTTGGAAAACGTATTAGTTCCACCAAACTGGTTAAAGAACATAATGAACACTCTGGAACTAACCAAGGCTCTGAAAACGGTTTAGAGCCGCGCGACCTATTATGTGGACCGCCATTTACTCTCTATTAATCAGTTTTCTGTAAGAATAAAAAGACCTTGTGTCATAATTGCAAACACCGATCCGTCATTTAAACCCGGAGAGCACTAGAACAACTTCTACATAGACCGACACGGCTGTGTAGAATACTTCGATTTCTTTGGAAGGCCGCCTACATCCAATCACCTGAAATGTATTCAAAGAAATTCGAGACACTGGTTTTATAACCCCTATATACTTCAAGATTTCATCTCAGGTGTTTGTGGAAATGCTGTCCGATGTACTTTAGAATTAATGATATCCCAACTTCTGAATTTGTAAAAATGATCTCTGTATTAAACTGATGTATGATTTTTATTTTTAAAATATAATGTTTTGCAGCAAAAGTAATTTTATTTATTTTGATGCAAGTTAAATAACGTTTACACTGTATATATATTTTTAAATAAAAGGAAATGCTGTGAGTTTCGTTCGTAAAAAGGAAAAACTCCTTTTTAAAACTTTATGTTTATTTAATAATGGAAAAAGTGACAAAATATTGGAGTTCACAAGTTTAAAAATTTATTAAAATACGTAGAGTAAAATACGTGTTTACAATTTAGAAATAACAAGTAGAACTGAACTAATTGTAACTGAATATATATATATATATATATATATATATATATATATATATATATATATATATAT
>JAHWXV010212231.1:0-12929 GCA_024586415.1 Phrixothrix hirtus | reverse complement strand
GACTATAGGTCAACGCATACTGGCGCATTAATATTATATTCGCATGGCCGCCGATGAATGTGAACGCACGCTTGCGCATACCAGCGCCAAACGATACAACGTTAACAATTATATCTAAAAATAATTCACACTGGCGCAACAAGGCGCAGAGCAATTTTCCTGTGCACGGAGCACACTGACCTAACGCGCGATTTCCTGTACCATTTCATTCTCGTCCACAGTATTTTGTGTACAATTCTGGCGTGCGCTGTTCCTAAGTCGACCCCGCACGGGAAAGTAACTGGCTTCGAAATATTATTTTTCGGAGAGTTGCGACCCCGCGTACCCGATGAAAAAGGCGGGAAATGTTGGAAATGCCGACTTATTTGATGTAGGTATTTTTTGTTTCAACAAGACAGATATTGATCGTGTCAGTCTCACGCTTTACACCTCAATTTTCTGACTTTAAGAACGATGAACCCAGACTTAGATATAAAATTTATTTGACACAAACTACTCTCACATCCTGCAACAAAGTGAAAGAAGAAGTCAAAGGACATCTGCTCCTGATACTTCTAAAGCCATTCAAAAAATGCCAAACGTCACGGAGATATGAGATGGAATATCTTGAGGCTCCATTCGCCCAGAATAAAAAGTGTAAAAGTATTGAGAATTAATGTAATTAATATAAATACTTTGAAAATTGTTTAATATTAAAAACACTTTCGAGAACTAGGATCAATAAAATTGAAGTTCAATAGATGGTTATATACACACACGTATGGTAACAATTAATCAAATTCGCTGAAAAATATATCTTTCAAAAATTAGCAATGTCAGTCTATCATTACAGAGATTTTATACTTGATTTCTGCCAACTTATTACATTCATATTGTTGCCGCTCACCACTAGTAATGAATTTAAGTGCGGTTTACGTGTTTCTCCAATATTAAAAACATTAACAATGACACAGTTATTGTTCAGTCATTCCATTTTCTGCCTCAAAAGGAAATGCAATGATACGTGTAAAAAGGAAAACTAAGAAAGATGATTAAAATGTTTTATGACATCTCTATACATGTGTTTAAACCCCAAATTGCCAAATTACCCACATTTTAAAAATCTCCAAAACCACTCGACAGAAAAAAACTTAAACTTATACAAAATACACTGTAAAAGTTTATTTGAAATAAGATCTCTCACAATATGATGACAGAACTTTTTATTCCTAGAGTTATGGTTCAATCACGGTGTCAAATGTTGCAAGATAGATTAAACTTCGACAAAATGTAAAAAAGTGTTAAGTACAAGTTATGCATTACAAGGAAGAGTAGCTCGCCCAAAAGAATAAAAGCTGTTTCACCTAGAATTGTGTTTAAAATATTGAGGATAACTTGACAGGTTTCGAGGTTATTGCCCTTCATAAGAACGTATCTTCACCGTTTCGATCAGCTGTTCTGGATGGTACACACTAAAGACGACTTCCTATCTTTTTTCTCCTTTTCTCTATTCACTAATATATTTATTGTGTTGAAAGGTTAATTAGCAATTTTATGAGATTTGCTCATTTGCATTGGCGCGCACGTTACGATTTATAATTGTATCCGTAATTCGTTTCCCCATCATGTGAGTATAACAATAGTTACTGAATAAGGAAATAACACTGTACGCCCCCTTATTTGTTCCTCATTTATCGGTATTAAATCGAAACAGTTGCTTGCAAAGACCTGAGAAAGTCAATTAATAATAAGTGTAACTTATATAAACATAATTAGGTTTGTTCAATTAAATTTTGTTCGTATATAATTTCCTCTACAACCAGGAAATTATTTTAAAAATTGAGATAACTTGAAGAATAAGACACTTGCTTATTTATGATAAAAATTAATAGTTTTGGGCTATGTTGGCCTAGTCGCAAGGTGCAAGCATTTCATATTAAAATATATTTTTCATGATTTTGTATAAATAGCTTTAAAACCTTTTTGTTATGTACACACCTTTACAATTTTCCGCAATCATAAAGTAATTATTCTTCCGCATATTACAATTGCATTTTGTCAAGCGTATTTCGCAATTCAATATTAGTCATATTAATAATAGTTTTATATTTCTGTAGGTATATAATGCGATAATATCAGACCTACTTTCTATTTTTTAAGCTATAAGTCATTGCGTAATCTTTATAACACACATAACGAATCATCACCGATTATAAACTCGCCGTTTATTATCATCTCCTGATTGGGCGTTTCTCATAAATAGAAGATTTTAAATTTACGTGCGACTGAATTAATGTCTCC
This sequence comes from Phrixothrix hirtus, assembly GCA_024586415.1. Lineage (NCBI taxonomy): Eukaryota > Metazoa > Arthropoda > Insecta > Coleoptera > Phengodidae > Phrixothrix > Phrixothrix hirtus. Next base: position 10,649 of record JAHWXV010212231.1, on the reverse strand, counting down.
TATGTAAAAATTGGCAAAGCGCGTGTTTATATGCACAGAAATGAAGACCGCTCATAGAGAAGCGCTCAAGTGAACTTCATGCGCACGGCCGTGAAAATACGTAACGGCTAACTTTCTACAAGTCCAAAATATTGTTTTCTTTCGCGACGGTAGAGAGTGCATTTTATCTATTACTCATTTACAGACATGCTACTAAGTCAGAGAATTTCACGTGGTTTTAGTTTTCGTACGCATTTATTTACTAAAGCGGCGATAGCCACTGATTTGTTTGGATATTTGTAATCCCTCGCCCTATGCGTCATTGTAATAGCGCTGCCTTCGCCCGTCTAGTAACTGTGGCCCAAATTAGGTCATATTAAGTCATATACGCTCACGGCAAGTTACTGGGATGGCGTTGAGGCAAAATAAATTTATAAAATGGTTACCCACAAATAACCCATACCCATAGCAAAGTGTCAACCTTGACAATGAGATAATATATTCAAGAAGCATATATTAACATATTTAAGTATATTTATGCCTGTTAATTTGTAGTTTTATCTAAATAAAATGCATAATCATATTGTTAAAAAAAGGAATATTAAGGAGGTTTCTCTTACATAATAAATTAAAATATTTTTACGTGTTGCCACACATTTTCCGTTTATTCAATGCCTCCTTTAGCGTGATGCAAAAATATGAACGAACCTTTTTTTCATTACAACATAATTCGCGCTTTGGGCGTAACATGAGGTAAGTTTAAAATTTAGAAAAGGCCGATATACATGTATGACCTAAACCAGTGGTTTCCAGACTTCGATCCGGTTCCACTATCGTACAATTTTGTTTATCATTGTGAATATTTAATTAAATTAAATCAGTGTTGTACCCACGTTAGGCCCAGAGATTTTCGATACTTGTAAAAACGCTAATTGAAAACAGCTTTTTATTTTGTAAAGTCTGCGACTTTAAATTTTAATTTAAAATTAAGACAAAGGCAACTTTTTCTGTAAGTTAAGTAGCGCCCAGTCCACAATCAACAATCTTTATTTTATAATAACAAATAAAAATGTCAAGGCAACTTTTTTAATTTTTAATTTTTGATCCAAATTTAGCTTACCACAAAGATTATCAAAAAAAGAGTTCAACTTTTACCAATTAACGTGAAGGTTATGTTTTTATCATAAATTTCTGATTTCTTATTTCACTTTCTTTTTCACGGTGACTTTTTATCATTTATGATTATAATAAATCATTTTAGGAAGAAAATTTGACCAAGGATTCTCAACTAGGTTGCGTTTTTGTTTTTTTAATTTTATTTCAATTAGTTTAAAATAGCAAGCTATCCTAGGTTTAAAAATTGCTTCATACAACATGTGCGCAACTAGGTTCCAGAATTAATTCTAAAATATCTCATTTTAAAACATTTTTTAACTTGAGAATAGTATATTAACAAACATGTTTTATTACACGAGTACAAGTTTAGAAAACTCGCCTTGTAGATGCGAGTTTTCTAATGAACGAGTGTGATAAAACGTCTTCTGGGATTTTAGGGCTAGTTGGTGACATTGACGTTTTGACATTTGAATATGAAAGTTTTGTCAATTTCTATTCGAGTTTGACGTTTAATAAGGTAAATTACTAATGTTACCAACCTTTTAAAAATATATATTTCGTGCTAAAAAGAAGGCCATTATGCAATTTATGCTTAGTTTATACAGATACCAATTAAGCCATCTTTATCACAATGGATCAAACCCAAAGGTGTGACAAAAATAGAAACTTTTTTCTCACAACACCTGCATGCTTATCGCAACAATTTCCTGAATTTTAAAATTCGTAATTGTCTCTCCAATTTAGAATTTCCAATTTCCGATGATTTGTGAAAAAATTATCATTTCTGGGTTTTCTTACTTCTCTTGAACACAAAGTTGGTACCCCTAGCATTTTAAATTTTTTAAAATATTAGATTAGTGTTTTCGAAAATAGACCACAATGTCACTGAATATGTTCGAAATTTATGACAATCGCTTTAAAATATTTTGAAAGCATCTTTGGTTAATTACTTTGATTAGTTAATAAGGCGCAAACGATTCACTGACTAAAATCTAAGGTTTATGAACAATCAAGGTTGATTTAATAAAACCTTGTAGTGCACCACTGAAAGACAGCGCGTCATTGGAATAGGACTATAGTAGAACAATCAGATACATATAGTGAAGAGAGAAACAGCTGCTTGAAATATTATTTGTTTAATGACAATTAAGTGCTTTGTGCACCTATTCAATATATGTATCCTTTTGTATAGTTATAGTGGTGGCAGCAGTGGGATCTGATAGAGAAGAAAATAGAAAGATATCCGAAGTGTTGTAACGTCCTATTTGGGTTGGTAACAGTTTACATTATAAACATTTATGAATTTGTTATTGTTATAGTGATAAATAGTTATATTGTTGAACAAATTGTCTTTTTCATTCAATAACTCAAAAATTGTTTATCGCAGTCACTGTCTTAACCGAATTTAGCACTTAACGTGTTCGCGCTTTTATAGTTTCGCTTCGGATGATGATTCACACGTCACAAAATAATTAAAAATTCTGGAATCGGCTTCTAAGAGGCAGCGGCGCGTTACGGCCCTCTCTCCTAGCGAGAAGATGCTTGTTCCATCCTCTGTTAGGATGTTGTGGGTCGGAATTAACACAGTTAATTTCGGTATACAGAAACTCTTTAGTTGTGGGTGTTTTGATGGATGGACGTTGGTGAAGTGGTCCATACAATTATTTGCTTGCCATGGGCTGTCAGCATATTTAGAGCTATCCGGCGGTCTAATTGGACGCTTTAAATATTCGGGACTGTCCTGAGAAGTTGGACTGTCATTATTGGGTAGGTTGAAAATTTGTTTGGCTGTGCCTTTCAATAGATGGTGATAGAATATTGTGTTCAGAAGTTGAGGATTGTTGCTCTGCTAGAGGTATTATGGGACAGAGCCTTTCAGGTGGTGACGTAGTCTCTAGTGTTGACCATTGCCACGGGGCGGAAAATTCAATTTCTGTTTTTAGGATACGAAGATCCTCTTGGACAACGTCACGAAATTTGTTTGCCAGAATATTGTTGGTGTTGGGCCAGGTTGGCCTGGGTGTTTGGGTCAGTTGACGTATTGTTGTCTGGAGTGAGGAAATGTTAAGTCTCTCTTTTGTTCATATTTCCTCTGCTTTAGAATAAACTGTTTGGACCATCGTGGCAGTTTTGGCAAGAACGGTTTATGGTTGGGTCGTGCTGGTGATTGTTAGTAATGAATGGTTGTTCCTTTCTGCCGGTGGCGCAGAAGATTTGTGCGGAGGCGGTGACTTCGTTTTGTTTCTCCTTCATCTCTTTTCGTATGGATTCCAGCCATTGCTGCCAAGTTTTCGTTTCAACGTACTTCGGTGAGACCATTCTACATGTGCCCCAGTGGCTTTAGTTTTCCCGTGTGGTCAGGACATTTTCTTTGCTGCATCGGTAACAATATACGTTTAATCGGGCGTAACATTCTTTGGCCGATGGCCCCGTCTTCCACAGCGGGCGAAAACTTCATTTCGATTGGACGGTGACGGTAAGTTTGCGGTTTTCATGTGTTCTTTCGTGGGATCGGCGGCGGCTGCTACTAAGGGTTCTTCTCGTCTTGGACTGTTTGCAGTCTGTCACGTACACTTGGATGGGATTTGGCAAAAGTTTAAATGTTTTGGTTTGAGCAATCAGTATTTCATAGTATTCGCCCATTTTTATTAGCTTGGACATGTTTTCAAAATGTTTTCTGCGTATATACATTCTATATTCTGGTTTCAAATTTTCATATACGCATTCAAGTGCACAGGTGGCGTCCATTTTTCCGTGTCAGGTATTCTTTTATGTTTCTGTTTTGACCTTGTGTTCTTGCCCTTATTTCTTCGTCTAGACTGAAAAAGTATCTGGTTGGTATGTAAAATGTTTTGAAATCTCTGACAAAATTTTGCCATGTGCCCCAGGAATGTGTGTTATTTCTGTACCATAGTAGTCTTTTGCCTTGATTAGTTCAGGCAGTGCGGAAAGTAATTCGGCGTCAGAAAATTCATATCAATCCCGTAGTTCTTCTATTCTTTCTAGGAATGATAATCCGTCTGTGGCTCCGTCATATTTAAGGCCCCGTTTTCTTATGGAATTGCAGAACTGTGCTTTGTTAGAGGTATTACCGTGGATATTTTAGAAGCAGCTACAACAGTTTCATTGAGATTTGCGGGAGATGGTTACGGGTCTGTCATCTTGAAGATTTACCTGAAACAGAAAGCAAAGTAATCTATTGATTTATACCGGTCTCGGACGCTAAGCCTGCGGAATTTTCTTTTTGGGCTGTTGGGGGAACTAGTTCGGCTATCTTATTTTTCTGATGGTTGCATCCTTTCTGTGAATCACTGATGTGGCTGTTTTGATCGAAATACGCTGCTTGGACATCACTTTTGTATTTCGGCTAGTTATTCGGAGTTCCTGCTTGGGGTTTCATTTTTGTAAGGTCTCCGGTTCGGTCAGATCTACTGCTCGGGCACAATTTTTTGTAACGTCCTATTTGAGTTGATAATAGTTTACATTATAAACATTTATGAATTTGTTATTGTTATACTGATATATAGTTATATTGTTGAATAAATTGTCTTTTTCATTCAATCACTCGAACATTGTTTATCGCGGTTACTGTTTTAACCGAATTTAGCACTTAACGTATTCGCGCTTTTATCGTTTCGTTACAAAAGTTTATTCACGCGTCACAAAATAATTAAAAATTCTGAAATCAGCTTCTAAAAGGCAGCGGTACGTTACAGTGTGATACGTGAATGCGATTATGGACATATCAAGTTAATTCTCTAGTACTGTTAATTTAAAAGAGGGAATAACAATTTAAGTACGTTTATATGAAATACGAACTATCGTAAAAAGAATACGTTGGACGAGGAACCTTAAAATGTCCGCGGCATAATTTTTAACATTCTCAGTGAATAATTGACTTTGAAGGGTGTACGCAGTTGCTTGTAGCACAAAATAAATGGCGGAGGTACAGATTGCAAAATTTAGTGCGGTGACTAGAAAGAATGGGTACAAACATTCGTGGGATTATGCCTTATTTAGGAAATCGGACGATTCCAAAAAGTTAATAGCGCTGTGTTTATAAAGTCTAATGGGCAGAAACGCGAATTTCATTCAAAGATATGTTTGTACGAGATAAAAATGACGCCGAATGTAAATTTAATTAAATTGCGAAAAAACCTGCCGAGGAAACTATTGCGACATTTGCTGCGTTTCTAAAGTTATTAGCGGGAACCAAATTTGATGGTCACAATAATGTTACGCCAACTTTTAATTGATGTCAGTAGTAGTAGGCAGTAGTAGGTCATTGACCTGACCTTGTCCCAATGGTGGAGGTCATTGGCCTGACCTTGACCCAATTGTGGAGGGGGATCATTGACCTGACCTTGACCCAATTGTGGGTGCAGAACCCCCCTTCGCCTACTACTGCTGTCGACGTACAAGTGGCGCAGATAGTCGCGCGAAAACCCCCAGTAGCTTTTATATTACAGTGAAGTAAGCACAAGGCGCACTGAAAGTATCGAAGATGATTAGTGAACTTCGTAGAAAAGGATGAACGACACAGAAGCAGAAAATCTGAACGTATTGCCGCAAGAAAATGCGGACATACAAGAGTTGAGTAACAAATTAAAACGCTCGCATCTGCAATGGAAAAAAATCTCAGTGTTAATGTAAACAAATCGACGACAACGGACTTGTTTGAACGAAAGAGCTGGGGTCATATCGTAGTATCCCGCGAGGAAGAGCAAGTAAAGAGGTGTAGAAGAACTGAGTCGCGAACTCGCTGTTATGAATATGGAAAGCGAGGTTATGTCTATCGCGACTGCCCGAATCGTTTAGATAAATTACCGAGAAATTAAAAGGGTCTGGCTAGGCCCTGTTTTTTTTCATTCCTTCCTCTCAGATACTTAGTCAAAGACTATGTAAAGCCCCGGCGTGTTGAGATATTACTATTTGGTAGGGCCTTATTCAGATTTGTTTGGAATGATGATTAAGCAGCCTCTCCTTCATCCTGTTACTTCCTATTGCCGCTCTTGTCAACTAGATCATCTGCCTCCATGTCCTCACGTCGGCATTCCTGACGTAGAATGGAGCCCCTGTGACCATTCTTAGTAGTGTGTTATGGGTTGTCGTGATTTTTTTCATAAGCTGCTGACAAGCCCTTGACATAAATTTCCTCTCCGTATGTTAGCGACGATAGGAGGATCGATTTAACAGTTTTGTTTTTCAGCTCAAATTGTAGCTGGCTGTTCTACCTTAATAGCGGGTAGAGCTTGTTTGCTATTGACTTGGTATACCCTGTCTCATAGTTATGTGTGCTTTTCAACTTAGATTGTCGTCAAAGGGTAGGCCAAGATAGGTGGCTTTCGACCTTATTTTGACCGTTTCCTTATTGACGATTAGCTCTTTCTGTTTGCTCAATTTCGCCGAGAAACGAACCTCCTACGTTTTGTCGTCGTTTAATGTGATTTTCCATTTATCTGCATAATCGCTTATTATCTTTAAGCACCGTTTCATGGTTGAAATGATAACAACCATGTCTCTGCCTGCTACTATGATTGCAGTGTCGTCAGCGAACTGCAGTATTTCGACATTTTTGAAGTTGCTGAGTTTCAGCAAGATCTGAGATCTACGAATGTTCCATTGGCACAAGCTAATATAAAACCTTCAAACATACTGAAATTGGCCGAAATAACTGCTAAATTGAACGATTCGCGGGAAAACCCGAAATTAGTGTCTAAAACGATACAATTGAAAATTGCGTTTTGGAATGCACATTCCTCCGTCTGCGGCAGAAGTGCATGTGCATCAAAGGGTGGCGCTAAGGAGATATTCGATTACGACAACCGCGGCTATGTTGTGCGAAACTATAGTAGTCCCAGCTCTGGGGTAAGTTTCTATGCATGACAAGGGTAGTAATATATGGGACATAATAGACCTGTCGCAGAAATGTTGGAAAATTTTCGGTTGTTTGATGAGTCGCTGCATAGTGATGACCTAGAGGGAGCGGTGTTATTCCTCTAACTAGACTATATTGTTGTCACTCCAGTAGAAACGGCGGCGGCGCATACTATGGTAAAAAACGATACTGAAGTAATTGAATTAGATACCCCTGGTTACACCAAAATCGCGAGTGAACAAAGGGACTTGTGATACAATATTTAAGAAGGGAAGAGGTGAAAGAATATAAACGAACACCCAAGGTTGTCGCAAAAATTAATGGTCTTAAAAACCAAGCTAGTGGTTATTCATTTACGTTTAGTGGATAGAACGAGCAGCCTTGTTGAATGTAGGGCTGTTATATCCCCAAAGTTAATATCAGTTATTGTTCGTATTTATCATACTAACGCGGCGGCAGACATTCACCTATGAGTAACGCAATCCCTGGTGTGTCTTCGGGAACGTTTTATCGGCCAACTATGTAACGTGATGTGATGGAATGATGTTCTAAGTGTGAGGACTGCGGCTGACGTAAATCACCAACATTACTGGGATAGTCGCAGCTGCAAGTGAAAATGTCAACGAATTGCCATTGACATGGATACCTACGTCAAAGAAGGGAAATAAATATATTGTGGTCATGAAGGACTATTTTACAGAATGAGACTGCTAAAATAGTCGAGCGAACGTTTGTATATACGAGATAGTCTGTAGGTATGGAACATTAGAAATCATCCGTGACGACCAGGATCATCAGTTCGAATCTCGGTTGTTTACTGAGATGTGTGTGCCTTTGGACATAACAAAAACCAGAACATCCCTTTTTCGGCCCCAATCCGATGGTATGACTAAAAGGTTCAATGGGGCCCTATTAGACAAACTCAGCCTTTAGATGGGAAAAAATCTGGGACGATAAGTTGCCGCAAGTTACGTTAACATACCGCGCTAGTCATCATGACAGTACAACATGTACGCCATTTTCATTCATGTTTGGGCGCGAAATCAAATTACTAATTGACCTTCACTATGGACACCCTCTTAACACTTTGTGTACTTCCAATAATTATGAAGTTCTTTAAATAATGTGCACAAGAATGTGCTAGAGCATTTAAATGCAATGTATATGCGCCAAAAGTCCTAACATCCGTATTCGTAAATGTAACTGAGAAGATATCATTTGGTAACATCAATTGATACTTGAAACGGGACAAACTCCTAAATTACAAAGCACTTGGATGGGGCCATATCTCATCTTAAAAGGTATGGATCTGCATGCTCTCCATATTCAACATTTCATGTGAAGATATAAGCGGTTAGTGGTGTGCCAAGATCAGCTAAAGTCATGCGCAGAAGTATCTCTGCTAGTTCAAGAAAGAAGAGAGGAACGGGCAGGGCGACCTCGTTAATTCATAAAGATTTGTTTGTGAACTAAGCTCGGGGTAATAAAAATAACGCAGTTTGAACACAATTCTATTAAATAAACCAGAAAATAACTTACGCCAGAAATTACGTTATCAACAAACATCGCATCTGTTAAAAATGAATTACAAAAATCCCAAGCAATCCATTACCGTATAAAAACGATTGACAACATATTAAAATAAAAACTACAATTTCGGATGCTTCAATATCCAATAGCATAACGCACAACAAATTTTTAAATCCATTAAAAATCAACACAAGTTACGTTAGAACTAGTAAAAAATATTATGAACTGCCAAGTGAAGAGGAAAGCTTTAGTAAATGATCCTGTTACAATCAAATAGCTGAAATATTTATTCAAATGTGCTATGCAAATAGGTTTGTATAACACTTGAATGAAAATATCCTTTGCATATAATTAAGATATATTATAAATGACCGAAACAATTCTGTTCCATAAAAACGATCTGGGATTTCGACGTGTTTTTATACAGCCTACAACCTCTCTAATTTACTTGAATCTCGGAAAATTGATATTTTTACACAAAACAAAATATTAGAATATAAAGTACTACAGCCGAAGTTTGTCGTAAAATTGTTTTTAATAACCATTTTGTGGTATAAATATGTTTAAAAGATAATTATCAGTGATTATCAATAAATTCTTGATGCAATGAAATGACAGTAACATAGAATGAAGACAATACAAATAAAACTTTGTGAGTTTTACAATTCATACATTCAAGGATGTTACTAATTATTTCAATTTAATCTAAAGCTATACGTTTTGTTATTCAAGTAAATTGTGAAGACTAGAGATTAGAAATGAATAAAAATGAACTCACATTTTAACACATTTAAAAGTAAAATTGTTTATTTAAACCATCTGTATTAATTAACCTTACACTATAGCTATTAACCACCATATGGTAATGTTTACTTCACATGGAATTTTATACAAATTTTTATTTTTCTATGGAATTCCAGCTTTAATTGTATTAGTATATTAACAAAAAGTATTACTTGTCAGTGACCTAATAACCAACAATACGAGGGACCCTATCTATATTGTGAGCCTAATTATAAAGAAACAGTAATTTATCATTGAAAATTGATTTATTGTTTCTCAAAATATTCTCCCTTATGATTTATATACTTTTGCATTCTTTAAAACTAATTGTTAAAACATTTTTGCCATTCTGTTTGAGACACCCCTAAAACATGATATTTGCACGCATCGGCGGCTTCTTCTCCCAACGAAAACCGTTATCCACGCAATTTATTCTTGACGTTTGAGAACAAAGTCATTAGGTGCCAAATCAGAACTACACGGTGGATGATCCATTAATTTTTTTGAGTGTTCAAATAATCGGTTGTTAGACGAGATGTGTGGGAGCTCACATTGTTGTGATGCACAATGATCCTACGGCACTTGTTTGTTTTCCTTATTTCCCTGAAAACTTCCGGCAAACAAATGGTTGTGTACCATTCAGAAGTGACCGTTTTACTTTTCTGTAAAGCCATTGTTGCCACATGATCAGTTTTTCAGAAAAAACAGGAGACCCATCCCAAGTAACATTTTAAATTCCATTTGGCTTTTTAGCATATTTATTGGTTTTATAAAAGTTTAATTATGGCGGAAATTAAAACTTGCACTTATAAAGTTATTAGCCTTAGTTAATAAGTTTTAACCACGTTGTAACAGCTAAATAACAAAGCCTATTGGACACTTATTAGAAATAGCGTTATAAAAACCTTAAGATGAAAAATAAATTGCTTATTTAAGATATTTGCGTTTTATAAAGATGTTTAAAGCTAAAAAGTTTTTAGTTGGCTAAATAATAAGCTTTAAAAAAATTGTTAGATGTAATACCTTAAGGCTTTTTTTACAGCTAGCTACAAGGTTTTAATATTATATGTAATAGAACTGTATTTTAAAAACACAAAATATAGAGTTTTAATAAAACTGCACCTTTTAATGAAGTTATTATTAAAAAGTCAAGCCTGTTATTATTATTATAAGTTTTTTTTAAGTAGATATCTAATGATTAAAAAATCAGTGTACTTCCAACGAAAGATAAAAAATTATGCAGTGATAAAGGGAACAACTGATATAAAATGTTTCCCGTTTCGGTCGATGGACTATTTTAAATTACTTCTAAAATGATAAATAGGTCATTATAACAAAGATATTACAGTATCACACAACTGCT
>JAHWXV010212215.1:0-15370 GCA_024586415.1 Phrixothrix hirtus | reverse complement strand
TTCGCTGAAAGCTTCGTTCTTTTATACAGAATTTGGTTATACCGTTCTCTGTTCCTCGAACGTTGTTGATAGCGCTTGTTCGTTCTTACACTTATTGATAAGAATATGATTTGCATACTATGATTAATTATTTATCGATTTCGAAATATTGTGCAATTCTAATTAATCTTCTTTATTTAATTACGTACCGTTTTATTTATTTATTTATTTCTGTTGCAATTTCTGGTTAATATTTTAACGGTTAATTGCTATTTTGATTATTGCATAATATTTCGTTATTTTTAACATTTTACTTAATGAATGCAATTAATATTTTATATACACTCGGTTTAATAAACAATATTGACTTGAAATTATTTCGCGGTCACTCACTTATTAATGTCTTCTACAATGTCATACCAAACTAATCTTTATTAAAACTCATGAAAATGGAGGACGCGCGTATTTGTAGCAAATCGGATTTTGCGGCGCGATCACATTTTAACATGTTCTGCTGGAACTATTGCACTACAAGTAAATGCCCATTGCATGCAGCCTATAGTGTCGGTTACTATTGACACTCTTCATTATCTATTCCTTCACAATCGTATTATAGATCATACTGTGGAAACGATTGTCAGAAGTGGTTTGTTGAAAAGCTGGAAAGAATTGCGTTTGAGCTAAAACCTTATTTTGATTTGAATGTTCCCATGGAAACGCTATCTTTGGAAAAACGGTTGGAATTTGAAAATTCGGTTATATGTCATATATGTGAAGAACGATATAGTAAAACGGATGATACTAAGATGAAAGATCATTGTCATTTGAGTGGAAAATATAGAGGTGCAGCGCATAATGGATGCAATCTTAATTATAAATTGAAATCTGTAGTTCCCGTAGTTCTTCACAATTTACCTGGATACAATAGTCACCTATTAATTAAAGAACTAGCAATCTGTATTCCTCGAAAGAATTCAATTTAACGATATACAAAGAGAAATACATTTCTTTTACGAAAACAGAACTAAATACCTATATTAAGTTCAAGTATATAGATTCCTTTAGATTTATAAGTTATAGTTTAACTACATTGGCTTCCTATTTACAATTTGAAGACTTGAAAATTCTAAAACAGCAGAATTTGAATTTGGACGAAGAGAAGATAAAATTATTAACCCGAAAAGGTGTCTTTCCTCATGACTATCTAGACAAATGGGAGAAATTCGACGACACACAACTTTCTCCTATCGAAAGCTTTTATGATAGTCTATATGAAAAGGATGTAACCGAGGAAGATTATGACCGCGCAACAAATATTTGGAGCAGATTCGAAATTTATAATTTAGGCTAATACTCTGCCCTTTATTTATGAACGGACGTATTAATTTTGGAAGACGTGTTTCAGGAATTTCGAAATTGTTGTTATAGTATATACGGTTTAGATTGCACACATTATTGTACGATTCCGAGATTTTCATGGAAAGCGTTGATCTCCGACATAGATATGTTACTATTATTTGAACGAGGAATTGGAGGTGGGATTAGTTAATGTTGTAAACGTTACAGTAAAGCTAACAAAAAATATTTAGAAAACTATGACTGCAGCTGTTCTTCGAAATATCATTGCTATTATGATGTGAATAATTTGTACGCTCTAGCGTTGAGTAACCCATTACCCGTAAGTGATTTTAAATGACTTAGCGCTAATGAAATAGAAATTTAGACGTTAGAACTATACCCAATGACTCTCAAACGGGGTAAGTTTTGGAAGATGATTTACAGTAACTGCACGATCTTCATAATGACATACCCTTTTCTCTGATTTTGTATCGCATTAGCGTCATATACACTTATCGGGTCCTGCAATTAATAATAAAGTAAACTTTGGCTGTATGGAAACAATTTTTTTATACAACGAGATTAAAATTTTAAGTTTAGTCTACATGAATTAATATCCTCTCATATGAAAATAAATTTTTAATTTCGGGAAAAATATTACATTAAGATTAATTTTATATAAGCGTTTTAGAAAAATTGTTAGCGGAGAACTTGGGAATATTTCACTTCAGTTAATTGGTCAACTATAAAAAATCGTTAAAGGTAACTTTTACAAAACAAATTTATTAAAGAGTCAAGAAATCAATTAGTTTTAGACCACCTAAAGAAATTTTGCGATTTTTCAATTGTGCCGTTGGGTGTAATTTAACTCAATTCAGTAGATAAATATTAAGTGTTTAACTAATAAATAAATAAACATCAATAATAGCTCCTAAATTCCGCGAAATTTTTGGAATAAATAGAAGCATCAGCAGAGATAAAGCTGCATCGACTGCTATTTTCAGTTATGGTCGAAATGGTTACATACAGTGAGACCATAAAGTATTTGCACGTCTATATTTTTCATGATAAAATTAAAACAAGTAACTTATTTTTAATATTAATTTTGGGGACACATTGAACATTAAACTATAGAAGGAAAAACACAATATAAATATAAAATTAAAAATTACAAATTATAAATTATAAAAACAATGAAATTAAGACGGCATCAAAGTATTTGCACACATGTTGAAACGAAATCTTAAATTTCAAATAAGAATATATTAATGGCATATACTTGAAAATGTAAAAAAACATCAGTCTACAGGCATTAATTACAAAATTATATTGTAAAAACTTTATTTGGTCCCAAAAATGAGCCCAAAATGTGAAGAACTCCCGATATCTCAGAGATCTCAGATTGTAACATTACATAATAAGGGGAAAAGTGGTAGTATAGTTAAAAAACCTTTTAATACAGTTCACTGTGCAAATAAAAAAAGTTTAAAACAACTGGTAATGTAAAAAATTTTGCATAGATCAAGTCGTCCAAACATTTAAATCGATGCAAATACGAGAATTCCTAAAGGAAGTGCCACATAATCCAAAAATAAATGCACAAACTTTAATGAATCATATAGCAAAATGAACCCAAAGGACTGTTTGTGCTGCAACAGTACGAAAAATTATTAGAAATTCTGATTAACGTGGAATATTGCCATAAACCTATACCGCAGCGGTTCATTTTCCACTTATACATAATTAATTTAGCTAATTACGACTATAAACTCACTCCTTTACGACGGTATAGTTCCATTAATAATATCTATTTCTGTTTAGTTAAAATTATTTAGTTAGACCCTGTACATATTTTCAATTAATTATCATATGTATAATTACCGAGTCTTCAAACAACCATTTATCATATTTATTTATTTATTTTTGCTTTAATTATGATTTGTATAATTACCGCTTAACGAGTTTATTTATCCATTTGTATTTAGCTTTAATTAGTATTAAGATCCGATATGTTTTTTTAAACTCTTTGTATTGTATTAATCTAAAGGGATCAAGACTCTTGACCCGAGTAAACATTATTTTGCTTATGCAGGTCAAGGCGTTTGAACTTTATGCATATAAAACCATAAGTGTTCGAATGTGATTAGATAAGCGCATCGTAGTTTTGCATGTCGATGGAAAATATATATTAATTAAAACGAAATTAGCCCCTGTATTTTTAATGATATATAATTTAATTGTTCAGAAGAAGTCCTCTATTGTATTCCGCTATATGCCACTTAATGTTTAGTAACGTTAATTAGCCTAATTGAACTGTATAATTATTTTTATTATTTTCAAGCGTATGCAAACAGTTCTATTTTTGATATTTTTACTGCTTACACACGCATAAGCTGCGCGTACTTGGATGTACGAATTTGTTATAAAATACGTTAATTAACGAAGTTAGACCTAAAGAAAGTTATTTCACCTTGGGTTTGGTGATACCCGTTAGTATTTAAACTCGCGGTCGAAGCCGGATTATTCAGAGTTATTACTCCTTTGCATTGGGAAACACATTGAACGAACTTTATTTTACCGCCAGAGCTGGTAAAATTATTTCAAATCTACGATATAGGTTAGAGTTACCCCCAGGAATGAGCGTGGTGATTTTAAACCTATAAATTTTGCCAAATTCCGTTCACATCAACTAAAAGTAGAAATTCAAAGGAAAAGGGACAATACTTTTGTTACAGATTGTATTGTTTTAATGTGACGAGACAGGGCGATCTATTAACAGCTAAAACACTTAATTTGCACGTGCGTCAGTTTGTATCGCGCAATTCCGAATTCAATTAAGTACACTTTATGAAATTCTCATTTAGTGGATAATAGTTGATAAAAATAAATACCTACTGGATTGTATGAAAGCTGTCCTTCCCATCCAAGCAGTTAGAGAACCGACCCCGTTCATAGACTGGGGAAAAATTCTCGCCGTTGCTAATTGAGGCTTCCGCCGAAGGCCCGTCAGCTAACTCCTAATCCCTTAGTTAAACCCTGGTTTAATTATGAACAATTTGTACACTATCCGAGAATTACCTAATTTGTTTTGCATTTTGAGATCTATAGCTTTCCCCATCAATATTAAAACCGAAGTATTAATTTAAAAAAGGGCCATTGTCATGCCATTTACGTTTAACAAAATAAACTAAACGGCCGTTAGAAAATTCAGTGAATGAAACCTGTAAATATTCAAATGACTTGCACATAATTTTGTTGATTTATTGTTTAAATAAATACTGGTCCGTGTTGCATTGTGTTATTAATAAATATTTGAAATTACAACGAATAGAGGTTTAATTTGTTAAAATCAAATAACCACGCATAGAGTGAATACATATGACATACAGTTTACAAAATTAAGGTAAACATGCTGTCTGAAATAATTAAGATACGGACATTTCTGATTAAGAATATATTACAACAGGTAGATTAATTAATAGTAATTGACATTTCAAGTGTAACTAAAAGATTACAAGTATAATTAAAGCAACATTTTTGAAAGGTGTACACTTATATTTTTACAACGATTATCATTACAGAAATTATGATTAATTATTAATAAAAGCTAAAATTGAAATAACAGAGTTGTTCAGGTTAAATTGTATCATAAGAAATGACTCGCATACATCTATACTGAAAACCAATTAAAAGCACTTAACCGACTCGAGTAATTGTGAATCATAATTTACACTGGTAAAAGGCCTTGTAAATAATGTACATATTAATAGTAAGTTTTAGATAAAGAGTTTCCAAAGCAACCAAGTGCAGTTCCGGACCCAACCTCCGACTTGTCAGCTACCCCATGGCATAAATAACCACGTTCCACCTCAGTTAATGCCCTGAGAGGCGGGAACACGTTACAAGATCAGCACGAAAAAACAGTTTTAAGTGAACAAAATTGAGTGAAATGTTCAAACTTTGCAAGTATCTATTTAAATAAACCTATAGAATTTTGGAAAACTGCAGTACTTCCCAACTAAAGCAAATCCTACGTTTGTCAGAAAATATCACAGATTTGCAAAGTTCTATAGGTACATTTAATTAGACACTTGCAATGTTTAAACATTTCATTCCATTTTGTTCATTTCAAAATGGCTTTTTCGTGCTATACTTCCATGGTAATCGGAATTTCTGATATTTTTTCGTACTGTCTCAGCAAAATCAGTCCTTTGGGTTGATTTCGAAATATGATTCATTAATGCTTGTGCACTTATTTTTGGATTCTGTCGCACTTCCTTTATGATTTCTTGTTTATGAATGGACTTAAACTGTTGGGACGACCTGAACTTTGCATTTGTTTTACATTTACAGTTATTTTAAACTTTTAATTACACAGCGAACTGTACAAAATGGTGTTTTAACGATTTTAGAAATTACCCCCAAACTTTTCCTCTCTTTATGTAATGTTATAATCTGAGATCTCTGAAATATGGGCAGTTATTCACGTTTTGGGCTCATTTGCTATTATTATATCCTTTATTTTAAATTTAAGATCTCATTATACATGTGTGCAAATACTTTATTGGCGTCTTAATTTCATTGTTTTTATAATTTTAATGTAATAAATTTTTAATTTTATATTTATATTGTGTTTTTCCTTTTATAGTTTAATGTTCAATGTATCCTCAAAAATTAAAAATAAGTTACTTATTTTAATTTTATCATGAAAAATATAGGTGTGCAAATACTTTATGGTCCCGCTGTGTAATGCTGTTGCCTGAAACAAAGTTACTTAAATTGAATAATTTATACTATTGGTTAATTCTGACATACAATTATGACTTTCCCAGTCAATACATTTCTTCTCAAATGCAATCCTAATTCCTCGTTTTCAACTCTTTAGTACTTCTTAGAAGTGGTAATGCGTCATCCGCGATAACCGTTGTTGATTAATTTCTTGTTCGAAAATTTTATTTGACTTAATAAGTTACCATGGAAAAAATAAGTACTACTTCTTACCTTTTAACAAATCGAACAAGAATTAAAACCGCCATTCATCTAGTAACTCTTTTAATTCTTCACTGCCATTACAATAACGTTCATCAGCGAATAAATCGAAGCATTCAAGAATTATTAGTGGATCATTATAAGCGTTAATTGCAGCTCCAATTACAGTATAATTGTATTAAATCAAAATTGTGAATATTTTCAGTTTCCATTACGGGAACCTCTGACAAGAAACACAAATAATATTACAGTATTAAAAAGGAACTTGTTATGTCCATTAAAAATGCTTTCATGCATAAAAGGATTCACAGGATAATATAATATTTTGTTGTTGACTAAACAAGGTTTATGTGTAGGGAATTATATAAAACCAGTAGTCGATCCTATTAACCTTAATATGTAGTTCGTCTAGTCACGTTTCTTTTAAGAGGTAGCGTTGTTTTATAATAGGGTGCTAATTAATGTAATAGCCTGATTTTACGATGTTTAGGTATAGAGTATATCAATTGAGAGCCAATTGCTATCGACACCTTTAGAAGATCACCTACTGTGATGAATCTCAAGTAATTTTTACAATGATATTTAAGTAGCTTGTACAAGTTACTCTCTTTTAAATGTGATTATATCGCTTAGATAAATACCTGTTGTTAGGGATGATTTACAAGAATTCAGAATAAATATTAGTTCACACAAATAAGTTTTATTACAAATAGATATGCAACTTTTGTAATTTATAAATTGACAAGAGAATTACGAACTAAAATTTGTTTACTGAGCTCTAAAAGATAATTAGAATATTTAAGTTTATTTCAAGTTTTATAAATATAATAGTATTGAAAAGAAACCACAGTGTCAGATAAATGAATGCTGGTCTAGTTTTTATTATTAGACCTTTTTCTAACCCTCATAAATGCTAAAGATTAATTTATTTCACTGTGTTACACCTTTTTAACCCTAAACAGAAGGCTGACCTTGTCAAAATGTGTCTTCTTCGCTTGTTGTCACAACTCAGAGATAACTTTCAACCTACGACTTTGGATTCGATGTCGTAGTACGCCTTCTGATTTTTGTATCTTTGGAGAGGCATAACCTAAATTCTTGCTCTAATATTAATTACGATCTCGATGGACTTGCCATGTGCGAAATTGTTCTATTTTCCGTCCTTAGATGGGTCTTGCTTCATTCGGATCTAGCCATTTGAACGAACATTGAATGTATATTGACATGCACTGGCAAAGCAGTATGTTCCACACGAAGTTCACGCGACCCTTGGTACAATACCAGAGAAAATTGTTCCATGTCGGACTTATAGCTCCGTTGCGGCTTCCCGACATTTTTCTTGCTAGCCAATGATATGTAAGCATTTTCTGAATTTTGACGAATCAGATCCTGCCTAACTCCGTTTGTTTAAATTTTTTCGCAGCTGGTTGGTGTATGTGTACGTGGTCAATTACATTTTTAGTGGAAACTGTCTTCATATATTTTTTAAGTGGATATGGCTTCCTGTCTAATGCTTTTATTGCTACCTTGTTAGTTAGACGCTAAATTACAAGATGTTTACCTTCTTTTTCCTAAACTTTCTAAGTGCATATTTTTAACGATTTGGAAAAACTCCTCTAATAAATTTTTAAATTACATCAAGCTTTCTGTGTATACGGCGGATGTAATGGTACCGAAAGCATTTCTAATTCTCATTTTGAGACCTTCCACATCTATTGGTGTTACTATGTATACTTTATCTTTAATGTAACTCCACAAAAAATAGTCGAGGCATGAGAAATCCGGTGAACGTGCCCTCCATGGAACTTGACTACCCCTACCTATCTATTTGTTTGGATACATCCCATTCAATTGTTGTCTTACCTAAAATAAAGATTATTATGAATGGAAATAGTTGAGATATTTATAAACAATATTACCAGTAATACAGAATGTGGAAGGGCACCATCATGTTGAAACCATTGCCTGTTCAAAGAATCAGAAGGAATGTCTTTGAAGGTTAGGCAATTCGTTTTGTAAAAAATTTAAACATATTTAAATTAGCTTCAAAAAAATAAGGTTCTACTATGTATTCCCCACATATTCCAGCCCATGTATTAACTTGAGGCCTATATTGATGATCCTCTTCTCGTAGTAACCTCAGATTATGATCGGCATAATAGTCGAAATTGTGTCTATTAGCTCTACAGGTATCTCAAAACGAGGATTCATCGGTAAACAAAACATTAGGAAAGAAATATGGATCTTCGCGAATTTTCTCGTCCATCCAATTACAAAATTGCAGAAGATTTAAAAAATCTTCATTTAACACTGTTGATGGTGTCCGATATAGTAAGGGTGAAATGTATACTTTTTTAAAGATTTATTTACTAGGCTCTTCAAACTTTCACTCTCTTTACTAATTTCTCTTACACTAGCATTTGGGTTTTCTACAACTTAATAAAAAATATGTATTAGACTATTTTCATTGCTACATTCATGTATCCTGGCAGTGTTTTCATAATTAGCATTTACCGTTCTTTCAAATCTCTCTTTAACTTTTTCAAAATAATCAGTTGGAGGATATCGTTGCTGTTCTGGATTATTCGCCTTGTAAATACGAGTTGCTAGGAAATAATTACCATGACCTTCTCCTACAGCATACACCATTGCTACTTTCTTCTTTAGAATAATTCATGATTTATTATAACAATAACTTTAAATGAACAATTGTCTGTCAAAATACTTTAACTTTTATGATAGGCGCCTACTTACTAACAACCATGACAAACAGTAACATTTTCATAAAAATCTGTTTTTTCTTTAAAACGTCACAACTTAGGTATAGGGAAAGGTATAATAAACTTGTAGAGGCCTTAGTAGTGCATCATATAGGTCAATAATATACAGAGTGTTCCATTTGAAATAGTGGAGATTTTTTAATTTTCGCTTGCCAGGTTTGCTAAGAATTCCTTCATCCCCTGTATGTCTTATTACACTTTTCGATACACAGAAACATTATTACTCTTCAATTACCCAAAAAATTGTTTTTTTAAATATTGACATAATGTAAATATTTCACAGATTAGCAGTGACCGCAATAGGGAAAAAAATTGTTTTTCTCGAAGTACCTACAATACTGTCAATATTTTCATACTAGTATTATACACAGCGTACCCTTAAGTTTTCATGTAGAATTCAACAAAGTTATAAAAAATATAGCTTACCATTTAATAAAAGAAAGATACTCTCTGCCCATGGACAACTGAACACCCTGTATATGTCAAACTATTTTCAGTTTGTGCATTTTAAGCCAAATTATCTCATTTATTAACGTAGATATTGAACTTCCGCGTATTAGGTGGACACCTAGTATAAAGTAATTTATTTAATATTCAATTAAGAATTTGAGACTATTTAATTATTTTTGAAAGGCTTCTGTAATTATTTTAATTTACATAAGCCTTTCCATGTACATAAAATTAATTGATTATAATTAGATTGGCTTTTCTGAACATTGTCGATGTCGTATTGCATATTTTGTATGCTGTACGTATCTATTTATGTTGTTTTACCTTTAAAATTGTTGATTTCCTTAAAGCTCCACATTTCAAGTATAATACTAAATAAGTGTTTTGAAAATCCATTTTCCTAGTTTATTACAACTATTACTAACAATTGAAACATTGTTACCAAACCGTTTTTCGATAGTTATATTAACTATATTCTACTGTTTAAAGCTATCATCTAAATAGTCGATAGCAGGTTTGCTTCTACATACGATTAAGGTCAGAAAATTTTTCAGTCGTGGAAAATCTAAAGAACATGCTTTCTTCTAGGATGTCGAAGTAAAATCGTAGGTCTCGTGTGAATGTGATGTTTGGCAGGTTAAAAATCCCTACTGATGTTGAAACTCCTCCAGATTGGGCAAAATTGTAATGGGTATGTTGAAATGGGCATAGTAGTTGAAGCCAAGAGGGCCAAGGCAATTTCCACATCATGAAGCCTCAGCTGGAAAACAAATAAAAAAAAACAATAGTTTAATATTACAAATAGTTATAATACTATTATTTTTTCAATGTAAGTGAAAGCGTAGTTATCTGTAAATTTTCAAGTACATTTTTCATCATTTGACCTATCAGTAAAATGTCATGTACTTAACATGTCATAGTTTGTTTATATTTAATTAGAAGCTCTACTAATATAATAGGTTACATTTAAGCTAAAATACAATATTTAGAAGTATCCTGTAACGACACCCTGGCTAGGTTCGGGTAGCTAGCAGCTAGGTAGCCCTCTCAGTGAATGTGGGTGCAGTGTTGGGCAAAAGAACAGAAGGAAATTGTATTTTTGAACGGAGTAGCAGTTAGGGAAGAGTTTAAAGATTCAACGTTTTGATAAGGAGTAGATTAACTATTATTTTTAATTGATTTTATCTTGTTGATACATTTTGAGTATCTTTAGCTTACTTATGCATATTAGTTTCATTTACTACCTTCTCTGCCGGAAGGTAATACTTCGTATAGCAGATAATTGTTATAAAGTTTGGTGATTATACCATTTCAGAATTTAGTAGTTTATTTAATTAATCAAAAAGGCTACAGCAAATATTTACAATAAGTATCAGATTCTAAAGCCTAACCTAGTCTGATTATATGCAGTTTTCAATTGTAACACGTATTTTGAGTTGAATGCTGAATTATGCTGTAGTCTTGTGGGGTTTGAATTCTTTTTTTCCGATTTATTTTGGTACCTAATGTGGATCCAGTTTTGTGGTTGTTTAATTGTGTCAGTGTGCTATGCAAGTTTTCGGTGGCGTGGTTCGAATGTTTTTGCAGTGTTTGGTTTGCTTAAACAATATGGTGTACCTTTAGCGTCAAGTATTGTTTAATGGATGTCAGTATTTCTGAACGGTATTCAAGTGTGTGCCAGTGTGCCGGTAACCTTAGCCTGTTTATCGTATTTGTAGCCACCGTACTGCAGCGGTTTCCAATAGATGAATTTTCGGATCCGTAGAGCTGTATTGGAGGGACCTCAAATACGTTTCAGAAGCTGTACTGGTGAGAACTCCTATAAACCTCTTCGAAGGTATAGATTTCGTCAACGAGTAACTATGTGTATTTTTTCTGATGGTATACGATAGGTATTTTTGCAAAAAGATGTTCGAATATTCTTTAATAGATTTGCACCGATTAAATTTATAACTGAATTTGTGTTTCCCTTGGAACGGCGATTAAGGGTTGATTTAATTAACGCTCAGTGACGATGCTGTTTTACTTTGTTTAAAGGAGTTCGGCCTAAGTGTATTTATCACAAAACCTTTGACTGGCCAGGGTCTCGTATTTATAGTCTAGAAGTTGCAACGGTTTCCTCGTGCAAGGAATTATCGTCCTCATTTGTTATAACAATTTTTTAAATAAAAACATTGAATTTTAGTTTTTAAAAAATTCAGTTCTACTAATTTTTACAAGTTTTTCCACAATTTTTTCATTTTTACTATAGTGGTTATTTATATAATGAATTAAATTTGTAGTTACCCTATGGCTTTTAATATATTTTATAATTAAATATATATTTTTGCTAAGTCCCACAATTAAGATCGCGATTTTTTGACTAGGATATTTTAATTTAAATGCAAAAACCTTATTTTTATGTCTTACAATTTCGTTATTCATGACAATTTAGTTTCTGAGTCGGCCGCTGTTTTCTAATATTTATGCAAAGCTTTGTTCATAAATATTTCTCACGTGACTTTTGCATTTTAGGACGCTTGGCTACTAGTTTGTTTCCTTGCTTTGTCGCCGAGACTTCGCGGAAATTCCCTTATCCATTTAAACTAAAACTATTATATAGTCATTTTGCCATACCAGCAGAGGGAGATAGGGAGCTCTGGAACACCATTCCTCCGCCGATAATTGTTTTTTCATTGCTTTTTAATTGCTTTTTAACTGTTTCATAATGAGCTTCGGCATTCCAATGAGTCTTTAATGACCCGCCTACGGCAAAACATATATACAGAGTGCTTCAAAATTTATATACAGTGTGCGTCAAAATAAATATACAGTGTTCGGCAAAATAAATATACAGAGTGCGGCAAAAAAATGTCGGATTGCATCAAAATGGCGGATGTGGCGCTTGCGGTTATTTTGGAATTCTAGGGGAAATCTGGGGGCTTTTGGTGCGGAATCTAGGGAATTTCTATGGAAATATTTTATCTGTTAGATCCATCGTAATGGCGCAAATGTTCTTAATAGATTTAAAGACGCATTCTTTCAAGTTTCCTATTGCATCTCCGTTTAAATCTATTCTGGTAGGTTATATTTTTCTTAATTAAATTAGAATTTTATTTACACTTTGTATTATATGCTATTCTGCCTATATTTGAATTGCATTTAACTTACATTATAAGGTATTCTGATTTTTATTATTAGAATTGAATTTAGTTTGCTTTATTTAATAATTATTTTTGAGAAAATGTTCACCTATGAGATTTACAATCAGTCATTCGTCCTTTTTGACATATCCAAACGTGACTGTTCATCTAGATGCAGTCTTATGAGAGGTAAAATGACAAATCATATGTTTTTAAATTATTTTAGTTGCGATTTCGTTATAGCGGATAAAATTCAATTACTACCATGTATCATTGTATTCAAACGACGTGACGTCTTAATGCAACATGGCTTTACCTAATCACGTGACGTCTTAATCCAAGATGATGGTGTAAGCACGTGACGTCTAGAACCAAATGTGTTTAAGAATGTAAGACAGAGAGCAACGTACATATCTTTCTCGGTATTATTTTGTTTGTTTAATCTTAAGAAGACATTGCTGTTTGGGCTGAAGGATTGCAACGTTTTTGGAAATAATGTAAATTATATGAATTATTACTGTTTAAATTTTTATAACTTTAAATAAATTTCAGTACACATAAATTTTACGGTTACATTAATTTTTCGATATGTTCACCTTAGAACCGTTTTGTGTATTAACTTTAAATAATAGTTGTAATATACACGTGTAGCATATCAATTGATATGTAATTTTTGATGGAAAAGGCGATTTTGTGGTTAATTTTTCGATTTTTTAGGTATAGTGCCGTTTTGGCAGCACAGTTATACTTAGTTGTAATATTCATGTGTGGCATATCAATTCATATGTAGTTTTGCAGAAAAATCCGATTCTTCGGTTAATTAATCGATTTTTAAGTATAGCGCCTTTCCGGCAGCATATGCACATTTAGTTGTAATATACATGTGTGGCTTATCACTTTACATATAGTTTTTGATGGCAACGCCGGTTTTTCAATTAATTTTTTGATTTTTAAGTATAGTGCTTTTACGGTAGTATACGTGCATTTAGCTGTAATATACAAGGGTGATATATAAATTTCCTGGTAGTTTTTGGTGGGAAATTCGGTTTTTGATTAATTTTCGAAATTTTTATGTGTTAGCCTTTTCTTTGGCAGCACACGTGGGTTTAGTTGCAATGTACATGTGTGATATATGAATTTATATATGGTTGTGACGGCTGATCTGATTTGTCAGTTTA
This sequence comes from Phrixothrix hirtus, assembly GCA_024586415.1. Classification (NCBI taxonomy): domain Eukaryota; kingdom Metazoa; phylum Arthropoda; class Insecta; order Coleoptera; family Phengodidae; genus Phrixothrix; species Phrixothrix hirtus. Next base: position 1,534 of record JAHWXV010212215.1, on the reverse strand, counting down.
TTTTACAGAATTTTTAAGTGTTAGGCGTTTTTTGGTAATATATGTATTTAGCTGTAATATACATGTGTGAAATATCAATTTCTATGTAGTTTTTAGTAGTAACTTTCAATTTTGATTAATTTTCCGTTTTTCTGTTTAGGATCATTTTGTAATAATATATGTGTGGTATAATACAGTTAACAAGGTTTTTATTATTTCAATTATATTAAGATATTTATGAAAGTTTTAGACTCGTGAATTTCCCACGGAGCGTATGTAGCCATAATCAAGCAAGCATTTGTTTTGAACTACTTGCAATTTCCTTATGTTTGAACTAGCGGCGTATACAACTTAAATTCTATTTAATTTTCCCGTATTTAAATATTAATTATTTAGTTCAATTTCTAAAATTATACAGTATTAGATGATCTTATATTTTCTACAATAAAATTACAAATGTTTGTTATTTAATTCATTTGACCATTTTGCAAGTTTTTTACTATATTTCGAACAAGTTATTTTAAAACAAATATTAATTAATTAATTAATTAATTAATTTAGGTGCTGTTTTTTGGATAAATTTGTTGTAGATTCTAAATACAACTTTAGTCGGTGTCTTTAACTTAACTTTACAAAGTTACATTCACGAGGTAATGTAGTAAGCTGTTATTTCGATGACCATCTTTAATTTTCTAGGGACTTTTTTAAGTCATGATGATGATGGATTACAAACCTGTGGAAGAAACGTTTTGTATATTGGTACTACTTTACCAGTATTCCTGATGACAACTTACAAATCTGTGGATATTGTTAGATGTCAATTTGTTTATTTGTTTATTACGAATAGAATTATCAAAGTTACGAGCGATGTCCACGTTAAGCGGAAATACCCGATGCAAACGCCCAAATCAGTAAAAATTCATACAATTTACATTATTTCAAAAAACATTTCAATCCTTTAGCCCAAACAGCAACGTCTTCTTAAGATTAAACAAACATAGAATAATACCGAGAAAGATATGTACGTCGCTCTCTGTCTTACTTTGTTAAACACATTTGGTTTTAGACGTTACGTGCTTACACCGTCATCTTGGATTAAGACTTCACGTGATTAGGCAAAGCCACGTTGCATTAAGACGTCACATGGTTTGAATACAATGATATATGGTAGTAATTGGATTTTGTTCGCTATAACGGAATCTAAATTAAAAGAATTTAAAAATATATGATTTGTCATTTTGCCTCTCATAAGACTGCATCTAGGTAAACAGTGACGTTTGAATATGTCAAAACGTATGAATGACTGATTCCAAATCTCACATGTGAACATTTTCTGAAAAATAATTATTAAATAATGCAAACTAAATACAATTCTAATAATAAAAATCAGAATAACAATAATACAAACTAAATACAGTTCTAATAATAAAATTCAGAATAACTTATAATGTAAGCTAAATGCAATTCAAATATAGGCAGAATAGCATATAATACAAAGTGTAAATAAAATTCTAATTTAATTAAGAAAAATCTACCTACCAGAATAGATTTAATT
>JAHWXV010212172.1:0-12652 GCA_024586415.1 Phrixothrix hirtus | reverse complement strand
AAACTGCAGGGGGGCGGGAAACTCTACCTCGTCCCTTACCCCGCTAGATCTCATTACCCCTCGCCAACACTTTATCCAGAACGTCACTTACTATACTACTGGCTGGGAAGAACCAGAGGAGCAGTGTTGTTACGGTAGGAGCTAGAAATTAGAAGTGTGTTATCTATAACAGCATCATTGACAACACAGAAGCCACGTTACGAAAACCGGTGGAAAACATTTTAGGATCATGCTAACTGACAAGTGGTGTACAACATAATGCTGATGGTGATTCAAGGCTCATGTATCCAGACCTTGATTTGTAGTTGAAATCAAAGAGGAGTCCTAATAGAAGAAATCAATTGCCAACTACTTTTTCAGTGTATGTAGCGGCAGTTACTACTTACTACACCTAGCTCAGTGCAAAATTTCATAATGTCAGGCGACTATAGTATATTACGAGAGAAGATCGGTAAGAGCCTTATAACAGGTCAAGAAAAAATTAGAAAACGAGACCCGAAAGGTTGAGTTTTTCTAATTTTCGAGACCTGTTGTACTAAGGCACTTAACGATTCGGTGTCGTACACTATTTTTTGCGCTAATGACAACTTTCAAGTAATTACGACTATTTGATATCAAACCTTTATTCCATTCATAACAGTACTAGTACCGTTATGAACCATAACCTGCTTGTTATCGTGGCGTTACTATGACAATCACCAATATTCGGGAAATATATCATAACGTGACAATGAACATAGCCGGTAAATGTACAAAAACAGGTCAGAAACGCAAAAATTCAATTTACGCACCTCGGCATTAATCCGAAATTCTATAAGTTTGTGAAATATTTTGAAGTCTTTCATATAAGTATGACCTAGGGTAATCAGCTTGTTTTGAAAACAAGATCCTAGTGTAACAACGGCGAACATAAATAGTGCAATAAATGATCTGGAAATAAGTACGTATACTTGTGAACTATTAAGCTTGTTTTACATTAGTCTTTTTTTGATTCAAATCAGGCTAGTCTATTTTCAGCAATTTTTGAAGCAAACTTTTTTTTACATTTGCTTGAATAGAGTAACAAATGATTATACGTACTTCATGTGGTTCCTATTGCCAACTTTTGAGAAATAATTTAAAATTCGACAGGTTAGGTGAGACTAGCAAATTTAATAAAGGTAGTTCAGTAATTATTTCGTGCATCATGAGCATGTTAATAAAATCAAAATATCAAAGTTGAAAAAATTAAAAATGTTATGGCGCATTAAACAAATGTACTCTCTTTATTGCAAACTGGAACCAAAACGGACTTGGAGTCGGGATTGGCTACTCCGAAGAGATAATCTTCATATGGGAATGGGTTCAATTATAGAAAATAATTTAGTAGAAGATTTAGAAGCTTTTAAAAAACCAATATACTAAAATCAAATTAGGTTATGTTTTTTTATTATGTCATTGCGATGTTAGCAGCACTGAAATATACCGCAAATGCGCATGTCTAGCCAAAAACTTTCTTGCAAAAATAGGTCCAAGCGTATATTTTTTAGACTGAAAATAGAGTGAAACTTGAATGCCATTAGCTGTTTCATACCAGGTAATTTTTTTTCCTGTCTTATTTCTAGACCCATTTTATACCAAAAAAAGACTAATGTAAAACAAGCTTTAGATTCGAATAACTAGTTCCGTTATTAGATAATAATCTGGGAGTTTTGTTAAAATATTTTATAGTTCGGGAATTTTGTCACTCAAGACTTTGAACTAGAAACATTCCACGCATATTACTTTCTCAAAATGTTTTAACGTTTCACCGCAATCTCGATTAACTTCATCTACCAAGCAACAGCATGACCAATGCTTCCATTGTCACAGTAGCTATCAAATACATTTATTTCAATTAAATTAAAATGATAACACATTTTTTTTTGTGTTTAGATTGTTCGCTTTTAATTGCTTACCATCATAAGATATCATTAGAACTTACACTAGATCTTCAGATAGTTGTCCATCAGTTCTGATGGACAGAATTTTAAGACACAACACCACTTTGTCAGTGATTTCTAATTTATTTTTGCACCTTGTGATGCCTTTAACTTCACTAATAGTATAGTTGGCAGTATTTGATCTTTTAAGCGTTATTTCTTCTAGAGCCTTATATACTTCATGCTTTTTATTCAACTAAGGATCAAAGCTTAGAGCATAGCAATATTATTTAGTTATTTAAATGTGTTTTATATTTAATATAAGAGCTTGTGTAGAATATAAAAACAGTACTTTATTTGAATTTTAAAGCATTTAGGGCTTTAAATATTGGCAATAAGTATACGTCATCAATGTGAAATTCATTTATTTGTAGTAAAAAATATAATACTTAACAATTCATTGAGCATTAACAACTTCTAACATTTTGAATTACTTATCAATAAATGTTTTAACTTAGACTTAAAAAATTAAGTGATATGTATCTCATATTAACTAAAATTAACATAAAATGACCAAAATGCTATTAAAATTGTATGTAACAGAGAACTAAGCAATAATTTTTTTAAACGCATGCGACTATTGGAGAGAAACAATTGAACCGTGGAGACTAGAAATATTAAGCGCAATCATGATGAATTCATTAATAGCAAAGAAACTATTTTAAAATTGTTCATAGGAATTAAAAGCTATATTTTGAAAGGAATAAGGTTGACGTAAAATGATATGGCGTGTATGGTAAAATAAGTCAAAATTATATTGTTAAAGCATTGACCCATCTGCAAGAGATGGAAGTTAAACTATGATTGAGCATTTGCAATAAAGCAGAACAGAGAGGTCAGGATGTTAATGGTGATACATCATTTAGGAAATCTATTGAAGAATATTTCTTCTAAAGCAGTTATAGGATTGAAATGTGCATATTTGGGCGACTTGGAAGTAGATAATGTACATTATGTTAGTACTCCTAAAATTTTGGACAGCGAATACAGCCAATTTTTCTGTTCCTGTATTTTCAAAGATTTTAAAACAATATAGAAATGTTTTCCTAACAAAATTTTTTAATAAATTCTTAACAGAGACCTACCTAACATTGTTTTTACTTCACGTCACATAAAATTCAATTTGCTCCATTGAACCGCGTAAATTATAAGTATAGGTTTCTGGCAACTATTCCAAGAAGTTCTAGGAGACAATGATCCTAAACTATAGGTAACTAAACATAGCAGTTTGAACAATAAAATGGTATATCAAAGGACTAGAATAGTTGTTATCATGTAATTTTTCCAAAAATACATTTGTCATGTGACGTCATGTTTGCACAGAAGTGTAATGTGATTGTGTTTGCTTAACAGTTGTTCTTAATTGGTTACTTTAATTGAAAATTCTGGAAATTTTATACTGTACTCGATAATGAGATAGCCAAAATTGTAAACTACTAAAATCTATCAATTTACAAAGCGTATTGGCCCCATTTAATGAAGGAGATGTATGAAACAATGACGTTGTATGCGCAAAAATATGTGGGAAATATTATTCTGCAACACACTTTTTGATCACCCTGTGATTGGTGTATTTTCATACACTATAAGATAAATTTATATCGCTACGCTTGGGTGATGATCTATTAAGGCGTAGCTTAACTGACAGTCAGCAAAATTCCATGCCAATAAAGTTCAAAAATATGATAAAAGTAATAACACTATTCCAATTTGGTTAGAGACTTGTTGAAAAATAATGGAGTCGTGCTTTTATTATTATTCAGACACTTCTTATTATTTTAATTATAAAATACAAAGTATAAACGTATTTAAAATTGCCAATTAGATTATTCAAAAGTCATAAAGTCAAAATAGAAGCAAAAAAAAGTGGGTTCAATGAAAAATCAAGAGCATTCCTAAAAAGACGCTCATTTTATCAATTCAAACTAACTTCATCTTTATATGCCTGAAAAAACATATTTAACTTTGTTAAATGTAAATTGTGATAAATGATGAAGTGAAGCGGAGCGAATGAAAAATTGATAAAAATGATTTTAATGTATCAATTAAAATGGAAATATAAAAAATGTTGTGGAATGGAAATAAAAATAAAAGTAAATTATTAAATTCGTAATCTACTTTAAATGATGACGTTGATATGGTATATATGTTTAGAAGGTTGTGTGAAAGGTGAAACCAAAAATAAGCTCAGAAAATTTACTGAATTTATATACATAAATGAAATTTCATAGAAATTAATCGAAAAACCCATCACAAACGCTTTCCATAAAATAATCTCTATCACCATATATAACAAATTAAAAGAAGAAGGAGAAGAAAAGGCACTAAATAATGTAAAACATACAAAAAGTATAGTAGCTTTTGACGAGATACATGCCAATGATAATAATAAAGGACATACTTGTATGAAAAAGCTTAAAACAGATATGGTAAAATATAAAGCACATGCAATAGAAATGATGACCAAAAACCTTCAACTAATCGCTGTAACGTAAAAAATATTAAGTCAGTCTAAACTAAATTAAGGAATATTAAGAAGCCAATGTTTGATGAAGACTTCAGTAACAAACGCAATTCAAAAATCTGGCAAAAAATGCTAAGGAGTAAGTTGAAAAACATACTTTTTACGCCAATCCATGACCAAAAAGGTGGAAATAAAGAAAGTAGTAGTTTATGCTAGATTATGGCATTGTTACAGCCTACAGATATTAAAGAAAAACCGTTTATCATTAGGATTTATCCATCTATGTACTACTTTAACATATCATGGTCTTTAATCGCTTTAACAAAAGAGTTTAAAGAAAAGAAATGAAGCATTTTCTGTTCAAGAAGAGCCCACGTTCAATACGCACCCAGAGTTCATCACAGTTTTAGCTTTTGCCTCTGTCACCATTTACGCTTTTGTCACTATGATAATCTACCTTCCTTACGTGATATTAGAACTGTGTAATCAATATAATACAATATTTATACTTTAATTTTCTGGTTCAAATTTCCAGTAGTACAAAAGTTACGGAAAACCATTGCGTCTTCTCGAATAGTGCGTGCGACATAAGTGACACCTGACTCACGTTAACCACCTACTATCATCTGCTTCCAAGAGAGTGAAATTTTGACAACTAAAAACATACGATACGCCATGAAGAAGATGATTTCCTGGTCGATCACCTAATATTATCCCAGTGCCAATAATTAAGTTAAATAGTACAAATATCAGTAAGACACTTTATCCGTGTTTTTCTTTTATTTTGTTCTGAGCATATTGCTAACTTCTCGTTTTCACCATTATAAAATTGCAGTAGTGCAAGAGCTACCACTGTATGCCGATGAAATGGCATACTACGCCATTACTGTGGGAAAATTATCCATCCAAGGTTTCCGACGCCTAATCAACTCTAATAAATAAAATGTTAAATGCAAATTTTACTTGAATTGATGAATGATAAGTTTCAGAACGGCGTCTAAGCAAAGTTGGCTGAAACACTTTTGCTATTAAGAAATACACACCCACAGCTACTGATGTGTAAATGTTTTCAAGAGAACCTCACTTGTGAAAATAATGATTATTCGGGTAACATATAACGCTTTTTTCTGATGCAATAGAAATTCAGAGGACAAAAAGTATGAAAAAAGCTTAAGTTGGTATTTGCAATGCAACAGTGGTAAAACTAACTGAAGAGAAAGTTCACTACAATAAATTTCAAGTTAAGATAGCTCTAGGTGATTTTTAAAAATGTTAAGTATTCATAATTCATTTTATTTGCACATATTTTTGAACTGAGGAATTTATTCTTCCGCATGCCCCTTTATCAAAAAAGGTTAATTAATTTAATTTTTATGCTCTCAATTTTTTCCTTTATTCATTTAAGTCAAAATTGAAATGTGGTGCATCATCATACAATCGGGCTGATAATTATAGATGAATCTATCACAAAAGCAGATAATCTTGCCCAATAATTGAGAGTAAACAAAACAAAATACCTATGAACGGAGGAAAGAAAAAGCTACATTAGAGTCGAACATCTTAACGCTAAACACTGTAACACATCCAAATACTTAGGACTGATAACAACAAACGATGTGCAAATAAATGAAGACGTACAAAATACTATCAAGATGGGAAAAACATCAATAAATACATGGCATAAAACAAGAACCTGACTAAGGAGATAAAACATATCCATAATAATATGAAAAACATAGTATTACATGGAAGGAATTATACGATGGCCAGAAGGTCTAGGAACAACCAAAGAATTGTAAAATTGGGCCCTACGAAAATGCCTCCAATTACCAAACATATAAATTCAGGACAAGGACAATGGTTGGATATTGAAATAAAATCGGTTATTACACGTAATTTAGAAAGTCATATGTTGTAGTGGCACAGACTCGTAAAAACCATCGTACAAAAATATGGTACAACGCGGTAGAAATTGAAACGATAGATTACAACTGAAATGAAAAACTAACATAAACAAGTCCATGGAACATTCAAAGCTGCAAGTGGTGAATGAGAAAAGGGTTTTTATGTAAGGAAGGTCTGTTTTAGAAAATGCAAATTCCAAAAATATAATTTTCTAGAAGTATTTAAGAGAGGCATCAAAATATGATACACTTTCACATATTTTAATTTATAAGAAAATCATACTCAGATAATTGAAATAGCAAAGAAAAAATTAGAAAATTCAAAACACTAGATACCGAAATTATTGTAACGTTTTCTTAGCAGCATAAAAACTGTTACAAATTTAATTTAAACAAACAAATCAGGTAAGAACTTTAGAAAAATCAAATTATCCATTAGTCATTTTAATTCATTTAATTTTTATATTTATTTTTAATATTGCTATATTTATCCAACTCGAATTAATAATTGCTTTTTATAATAGTAAAAAAACGTTTTCGATTTTGGCATTTACGTATGTAGTATTTCGAATTTTAGAATTTAACTTTGTTTCTTTCATTTTAGTTATTTATATTAATTCTCTGTAGATGGTGCTTTAATTAAATATTTTAGAATTTTTGGCCTTGGACGAAGATTATTGCTAAATATTTAATTTATGTCCAACTTTTAAGATATGGATAACAACAAATTTCTTAAAATATTTCCTTAGCAACTGAATATGGATACAGGATGCAACACCCCAAAGCTCTATCAAAAGCAAAATTCGAAATGAGAATACAAGGATTAGATTATATAATTGAATCGGTGGAACTGGTGAAAACAAAAATATAAACGTAACACTTTAAAAATAATATAAGAATAAATTAATGTAATATTAGTTTAAACACACTTATGGAATTTATAAATTTCATTATGTTTTGGAAAATCATTCCCTAATATATATTAAAATGATAAACTATAAAGAAATTATAATTATTTTCTTTGGCTTGACGTCTTATATTGATAGAATTCTCCAGATTGTTCAATTTGTCTTTCCATATAATCATCTTCATAAGGATGCTTTGTGCTATCTTTAAAATCGTCCAATTGTTGTTGCAAATTCGATTCAAACTGTGACAAACTATCCGGATCAGCATATTCTTTAGAATATTCTAATCTGCTGCGCATTTTATCATCGTAGTCAGCAGGAAATTTGAAATATTCATTATCTTGGCCGTCATCTTGTTCCTGTTGTTGTTTTTGTTCTTCTGTGCCAGTAGGATGAAAATAAAGCGGATGCAATTGTTGAATTTGTGGACCATAATAAGCGTCTTTGAAATCGCTGTTCTTCTCTTTATCGTTTATGCTTTCAACATCATTATGAAAATCACCAACAGATTCTATTTTTGTGTATTCGTGTTTAAGAGTTTTGTTTACTTCTTTTAATCTATTATTTTCGTCCAGTTCATAAAATGGTGAACTAGTTACAAAACTATAATGTTCTGTTATTACATTTGGATTATTTTGTAGGTTTTTTCCAAATACATTATAATAATCAGTGTAGTGGTCATCCTTGTTTGGACGTTTTGCGTTTTGTTTAATTTTTTTAGGTTTTAAGTTATTTATTGCCGAATGTTGTACTGGTTTAACATATTTTTGTTTATTTGTGTATTTTTTAGGATATTCATTAGGACGATTAACATGTGTAGGTGATTTGTATTTGATGAAAAACTTACTTTTGTGTTCTGGAAATTTGAAGTTATAGTCGGGAGTTTCAAAACTGTCGTCATAGTTATGTGCATGTGCGTAGCTATAATGTTGATGGTGTTGATTATAACTATGATGTTGTTTTACAGGATCTATTTCAACATATTTCTTATGTTTATGCACGGGTTTGTGAACGAATACTATATTTGTGTGATGTTTATGCTTTATAACATATGGAACGTGTATTTTAAGGTGTACACTGAAAATAGTATTTTACAACAAATTCTAAAATAATAAATTTAAAACTCACTCTTTTCCTGCCTCGCCAGATAAAATAATAAAAGCACACTCCAAAAGAAATATTAGCACCACATTTAAATCACAACCCATTATTAGTTGTCAACAACGCAGTCCACAAACTAATTTTCTAAAAATACTTCCGAACTTATATTAACTTCGCACTCAAAGTACCAGGCGTGAGATTGTCACGCTTACAAGAAATTTATAGTAAAAGTGGTTGTTTTTATGTCTGTACATTACTAGAGATGTGGTAGTCACGTTCTGTGGTTACTGTTCGTTGATTTAAGCTAACTTCCGATGAAGCACAAAATTAGTACGTAAAAATTATGTAAAAACCAATTATACTAAAAAGAATTGGAACTAATTTTATAATTTAGGTTGAGATAATATTGAGATAATACAAGCACACCCTCAATTGAACGTTCTTTAACCTTTTCTATAAATTGTATTCATGGTATAGATATGATTGGCACAAAATTACATTGTACTCCGTTTAGAAAAATTTAATTATTACAAAAATTCAAAAAAGCAAATTAATTATAGAAATGACTTTATCCTCTCTGGTGCTATCGCAGTTCAGGTATTAACGATTTTATGCCCAAACGGATATAGGTATATCAAAATTAAAAATACAAAAAATATCTACTATGTCTATTATAATTTACGAATTTTGAAATTATTGGCGCAGAGAAACCTGCAACTGAAAGTAGTACGCTAAATCATTAGAGAACTTCAAGGACGTTATTATAGTAAAATAATGACTATTCAAGTAAATATCTTTATGGAATTAAGGCTAATTATGGTTAAAGCAAAAACAATCGTAAACTTAACAAGTATATCGAAGATGAAATTTATCACATACTTAGAAAGTTATTTAAAAACCTAAAAATCATAGAAAACGCGTTAAAAGTTCATATAAAAAATAGTGTTGAAATCCATTAGCAGATATTTAACCATTTTATGAATGAAAACAGTAAGTATCTATTATTAGAGAAAGTAAAATATTAATTTCTGTAAAACAGTACGCAAGTGTGCGTTAAATGCGCAAACTGTACTGAAAGACCTATCTAATGTTTTCAAGCGTTTTATATAAAATTTGTCCAAACCGAACTGATACAATTTATAGCGAAATTTGCAAAACCTTTATCACCTTTTTTATTGGTAGTAATCTATAGGACATTTTAATAAAGACTGGCGGCTTTGTTTTTGAATAATGTAATAGTAGACGACCTTTGGTTTGGTCATGCTTTCGATGATATTTGCGAATAAACTTGATTCTATTTCGGGTTATGAGTGTAGACCTCGGTTTTAAAAAACTCCAAAGAAGGAAGTTCAATGTTTTAAAGCTCGCCAACCTAAATAAGCAATAACAAAATCAGGAAGTCTCGTCTGTGGTAACTGCCGCGTATCGAACACAGGTGGCACTATCCTGCTTAAACCACATGTTATCCAAGCTCGGTGTAAACGAGTCATTTAGGATGATCTTGGTGAAAAATAGGAATCAACGGTTTTGTACCCTAGCATGGTCAACAGTCCCTGGGATTTAGTTTCTGACTCAATTAAATTTTGTGACGGTTAAATATATATATATATATATATATATATCTTTATCTACAATTTGATGTACAAAGCTTTCTGAAGTGTTCATTTGCGCAGATTATCAATCATAATGTGTCTCATTTCAAAGATATTTTCGACGCGCAACCGTTATACATACAGGTCATTATTGATCCGGAATCACTTTCTTTAAACTTTTATTACGTTTTTAATTGCGTTAATTGACGGTGTAAATGAATTTACTAATAATCCAAATATTTACAGTTAATTAATGTCGTGACTATACAGAGTGAATTTTAAGTAAGACATAAACTTCGAGAGGTGGTTTCTGATAGACAAAAAGCAAATATGTTTATATGAACATGTGACCAGAAATGGATAGTTCATCTGCAATAAAGCACCTTATATCGGTACAGTATATAACACAATCCATGGTATTAATGTCTTCCATGTTAAAAATAATGTTCAAAGTGGCCCACACGTCGCATCATGGATATCCTCATTCTTGTCAATATTCCATTCTATAGCTGAATAACGTCAAAGGCTATATTAACACGCTGTCCAAGTGTCTGCATAATCACCAACAAGTCAGGATATAAACACTTTTCGGATGCCCAGAAACCAACAGCATTTAAGTCCGGTAATGGCGGTGGCCAGGCACAAGATTCCCTCATCTAATCGATCTCCTGCAGAAGATATAGTGTTGAGGTATTGACGAACAATGAGACCGAGGTGGGCTGGTGATTCATCATGCGTATTGTTAAAAGAGCTTCTTACAGCAAAAGAGGCAAATTATTCTGAAGTAATTCCCAATAGGCGTCTCCATTAAAGCGTTGAGGCAAAACAAACGGTTGAACGAGATAGTCGCCAATAATTCATGCGCAAAGATTTATCCTAAACCGTTGCTGATGTGACCATTCAACCATTTCTCGCGGATTTTCTCTAGCCCACAGATGACGATTGCGTAGGTTTATGATACCATCCTTACCAATGGTCGCTTCATTGGTGAAGAGTACTGACGGCATTAATTTCCCAGTAATGATGGTCTGTTTTAACAAGCAGCGATAAAACCTTTCTCGTGGAGACAATCTGCTGTCGATAAACTCTGAACATGCTGCAAGTGCTGGGGATAATATTAGTTTTCATGCAAGGTACACAACACCGTCATTTGACTTACTCCATGCTAGCGGGCCACCTCCTTGGAGCTTGTACTGGGATTGGTCTCAATATCTTGTGGAACCTGTTATCCCAAAACTGGTGCATGAACATCCGGCGGCTGCCTATGCTGTTCATCTCTCTAAAAATGTCCATGCTCACGCAAACGCCGAAAATGGATGCAAATGTTTTGTGCGCTGGGTGGTGTTGTCTATTATAGATGGTGGCTCTGTAAATCCGTGCGGCCTCTCGATAATTTCCACGTGCTTAGCTGTAGACGAAAACCATCGCGGCTTGCTCCTAAAATAAATAACCTACCATTTTGCTCCAAAATAGCTGCAATCACACAACCTGCAACAAACAGAATAAGTAATTATTGCCATCTACGTTGGTAGTGCATTAATTAAGTAATTACACTAACATTGGATACGTCATTACGAACAATAATTAAATACGTACTACCATTCATTTCATAGATCCTGCCATTAAGTAAATGAGCACTAACATTAATACCATGTACTGTGTAATGTACTGTATCCGTACAAAGTGTTTTATTGCAGACGAGTCGACTAGCTCCGGGCACATGTTCTTATGAACTTCTTTGTTTCTTTTCCTGTCAAGGATCACCTCCCGAAGTTTGTATCCTTACTTAAAATTCACGCAGCTAATGCAATATTACTCCTAAAATTAAAATTATAAAATCATCATAAAGTTTCGTTAAAGTACGATACCTAAGGAATGATACGTGCTGTACATTAAGGTATAAAATATCAACTGCCCATATCTTTGTAAATTTAAATTCCATAAATACAAATACTAAGGCTAAAGTAAGATTTATAAAAGTACCATACGGAAGCGAATTTAAACAAATCTCGAAAACTTTTGTTAACGGCCAAATAGTTCAAATTATATTGGTGGTTCGTACAATTTACAATGAAGATCCTAATATTTTCGATATAAAATAGAATAAAAACCACCTTTAAAGAAGTGTTTTAATTGGTGATATAGGCTTATCGTAAACTACACGTTGCCACGCCTAAAATTAGATAAATGAGCGTAAACGGCCTTTATAGCAGGGTCACGCTTAGCGGCGAAAACAAAAGAAGAATTTCCGGCCGGCTCTAGTGCCGCGGAGGCTAGGGGTGGGGAGTAGTTACCTAAAAAAAGAAGATGGTCGAGATAACCATCAAACGCGATATCGTGGTTTGCCGGTGCACGTTCCGCTCCTAGTGTCGCTGGCGGGAATCCTGGACTCGGTGCTGACGAGCGCCGGGTGTCCCCGAAACTGGTACGAGCTCGCGCAGGAACCTACCTAAAATGCCTAAAGGAAGGAAAGAAATTGGGCGCCACACACTTGTAATTAAAGAAGAAAACGCTGAAGTCGATCGTGACGCACAAGTATGAAAGCGTCGTAGATTCAATCGGCGATAAAAGTTGGACTTAACATTATTCGTAGGTATTCTGCTTCACGCACTTAAGGTTCTGCAGAAAAGCATCAGCAAAAATGCTTACGAATGAACTGAAAGAGAAATTAATTACGGAACAACAATGTATAAATAAAAAGAAAGACAAAGTAAGGATAGGA
>JAHWXV010212123.1:0-16755 GCA_024586415.1 Phrixothrix hirtus | reverse complement strand
TATACATATATATAGCAAGGGGGGAGTGGAAGAGTAGCTGGCTGAACTCCTTCCTTGGGATTCATTAATTTGAGTAAAGCAATTATTATTATTATCATTATTATTATTATTATTAAATCCGAGCTATTACAACAGTGATGATTGCAAACATTTTAAGTAAATTTATCCATCTTCTGCCAAGGAATAAACGGATTCCAGTTCGAACGTTTAACTTGATGTTTTAGCTAATTGAAATTGTGTTTAGTTATTAAAGTTGCTTTACTATGTCGATTTCTTTTTTATTTTTTATTACATTTGTGCTTTGTCTACTGTGATTTTCATTTAATATTCACAAATTAGTACTCCATTTTATAAGCTTTCTTCTTTCATGTGGAAGAAATAGGCAAACATTTCACAGCTATTTCGTATTTTTACACTTTAATCATCCATTTTATTTAAAATACCCAAGCAATATTTTATAACTCATTCGCAGACATTTTAGGAGATTCATAATCTATAATAAAAATGGAGGCGTAACATTCAAAAGAAACTGATGACGTCATGGCGGATAAGGGCGCGAGTTAAACAAAATGAACAATTATTAGAAAAATTATTGATGAGAGCTTAAATTATGATAATACATAAAATGAGGTCGAAATCAAATGCAATCTAACAATAAATAAGGTTTTCGTTACATTCTAGACATGAATAAATTGGCTACACTAATTATACAGCTACTTCTAGGTAATAAACGAAGTATATATTGTAATTACAAGAATTAGTCAAAAACCTCGTTAAACGAAAGTTCTTGATATTCCTGATGACCTTCATAATCAAATAATTGAAAGGTACTAGTTAATATGACTTCAGCGTCTGTTCAATAACAGCACAATAAGTTGGGTAGATCCTACGTTAACTCAATAGCAACCTAGATAAAACAAAATCTGAATCAATAGATAGAATTTCAAACTTGAAACTTGATTTAAATAACTAAGGTGATTTTTAACTTAAATAAGTTAATACGTTAAATAACGTATTAAATTCAGTGACTACGTGAATTATATATATAACTTTCTTTTCTTTTAGCTAATAAAATTGGCATTCTTATGCTTTGGATACATTGATAAGGTAGCAAATTCAAATAATTTTGCTAAACACTTCCCACAACAAATGACCACTTAGGTTTATATAAATAAAACGTAATCCAATCATAAGCTAGAATTCGTATTAAAACATGTTATAAATATTCAGTTTAACAATGAACGTTATATTGCCACATATGCAATTTTTTTAATTGATAGACCTCATTGCCTTAGCTCTCGAAATTAAGCTTTATTCATAATCGATTTGTTTTTGATTTTACAATTATTGTTACAGAATTGATTAGATATATCGTTAGTTTATTAATTAAACGCTCCATATCTACGTATATAACAGTTGGTGCAAATTATTTATGATTGAAGTTATTGAACTGCACAAACTCCCTTTCCTTGGGCATAATTATTTTGGCTTCAGTGTTTAAGTTGCTATAATCTTAAGTGTGATTGTCTAGAATGCTTCGAGTGAAAAAATAACAAAGGTAACGTTCACAGACAAATGCCTCGGTGCAATTAAGCTGATTGCGAACCAACCCTAATAAGTTTTTAATTCACACATATTGATACTTTTGTGGGGGTTGTTGCTTTTTCAGCTGCGCTATGTCCTCATCCATGCTAGCACACACCATCTTGCTCGCTTTCGGAACTACAATTAAATTTACCGTTCGTGTTCAAGTATTGTTCTTTAATTAAAAGCAGATTTACATGTTATGTCTTTTCATACCAAACGTTAGATATAAAGAATTACCTTGAATTGTTGGTTTATTAAAGTTAAACCGCTTAGGTTTATGAGATTTGTGGGTTTAATTCTAGAGATTTTTAAATTGTATTAAGTTAATATCAATGGGGATGGTAATGCCTTCTAGATTTAGAACCGTTATACTGATAACTACTAGTTCGAAAGGGACTGACACAGACAGGCCGATGCAAATCCCGACACGATTGGCCACGAAAAGCTATAGGGATCACTATTGAGGACATTTATGCAAGCTCCCTTAGCTCATAAGACTACCTGACTTCCTGACGATGAAGTTCTTGGACATTCTTGGGATTCCAGACGACAATTCTAGTGGATAAATATTCGAAGTGAACTTAAATTATCCAAATAAATTATTCGCTACGTACCGAGACCTATCCTTTGCTTTTCTAAATCATCGGCAACAAATTTTGAGCTAACAATCTCATGACACCCTTTATCCTTAAAAACGGCTCGTTATGCATTACTTTTATTTGAGATAACCAAAAATACATAAAGTTCTTAAATTCAATCAGTCAAATTTATTAAAGTGCTTTGTTGACCTAAACCCCACAGCTAGGCCAGCTGCGACGAACGATTTCCAGAAAACAATGTACAAGTCAATGAACAACATAGTCTTCGTAAAACAACTTAGAACATTCACAACTATAGAATACCAAAGCTGGTCACTCGTCGAGGTGGCTGCTACGATGCTAAAATTATATATACTTAAACAATTTCCATAGTAGAACGATTTTCGACGAACATTTCATGGTTATTGAGTTAAATAAAACAGATATCAAGTTCAACAAACCTATATATGTAGATATGACGATTTTAGATATTGCTAAAACTCACGTGTACAGGTTTTATTATGCTTTTCTGCTAAAACAGTTCTGTCCTAATAAAATTAATATATTTTACAAGGGCATTGATTCGCTTATCTATAAATTCTCAGCATTCTTATTTGTGAGCTTGTGTACTCTTCGGTACGCCCGATTTTGTCGCAAGCAACGTTTTCAATATGTCTCGCGATAATTATACAGCCTTGGGTTCCATTTTTACAAAGTTTGTGGGTTTCAAGTTTAAAATATATTCAATTAAAGCTAAAAGTAGAAAAGTCATTGAAATGTCTAAAGGTATATTCACAAACATGCTTAAAAATACTATTACTTTTAACGATTACAATGTGAACGTTACTAGGCAACAGTACAGTTTTAGTTTTGACTTGTATAAAATTCATACAATTCAACAAAACATAATTGCACTTTCATTTCACGATGATACGTGTCGCATTCTGACAAACGCAATTGACACCGTCCCTTAGGGATTCGATTATCAAGATCCTCTACTAATAATTGCTCAGAAATGGTTTTTGTGTTGTAAGAATGACAAGTAGCTAACACTAACGGCATTACGGCAACCGTTTCCATTACTCTATTATGTCTAAACAATTGCTTTTGAAGTTTTTTCGCGTTCTTGAATCGTTGATCGCCTTAGCAATCCGCACGCAGAGTAGAAAGTTCAGTAAACAATGGTATTAGCGGCATAGTTCCCTCTGTTTTAGGTAGCGTTGTTACCAAATGTACCTGTACTTTTTATCCTCCGCCCGACTATCTATTTACAGCGAGAGCAGAAGTTTTAGCCGTCTTTAATAAACGTCCAACACCTGTGCGGACTTAAATGTTTGATCACAACACTTATTTTCTTTATGAGTGGGGCCGAAACTTGACTAGTGATCGGGAAATATTATTTTCGTCAAAAAAACGCTCCGCCGATACATTTCTTGCGAAAGCATAATTTACTTGTAGAACGCGGAACGCTTATACTGAATTTGCATTTTGTTGTCATCGCCCCAGCTACGGACACGTCGACCAATCTTTCACCTAGAGAAGCATCTCTCGATTTAGCTCTACTCCAAACCTTCTGTTGTAATATTACACCAGCACGGTGATGGCCATTTTAAGTCGTTGCTGTTTCAGTACAAAGTATCGTGGTCTTTATACGCAGAATCTAAGGCGTTAATTTCCAAGTCTTGGCGTTTTAATCGTTTAGCTAACGATCTTTATCGGACGACGCGACATTCCAAATCATTACGGCACTGTTTTAAATTAGGGATTTTATTTATATGCAAACAAATTGCCGTCACTGGTGTTATTCTTTTCAAAAACGCTCTCTGTCTAAGATCATAGTTATCCAAATCGTACTTTTTATCGTTTCATGATAAGCATAATGCCATATAATTAAATAACGTATTTTATATTAAGGCGTATCATAGTACACAACTTTGTCGCTACAGTTTACATTTCAACTAGACATCACTCCATTTTGTCTGCCACTTTGAAACCAAGAACTTGATCGCGGTAAAGGTTAACGTGGCAGTGAAAGTTAATGTCCCGACTAATTCGATTCGATTGTTCGCTCCCCTAATAGTATTGAAAAGGTCAAAGCCCTTTGATTTCATCATTTCAAAGTTTATCTTGCAGAACGTAAACTTGTAGACCTAAACTCTTTTTTGTTCACTTTTAACACACATAGTTAAAATAAAAGATTGAAGTTTTAAATATATGCTTCATCTCTGTTTACACATAATGTAAAAATACGTACAATTAGATATTTAACTATAATTCCATATTTAACCGTACAATGAGTTTTCAGTAATAGTGTAGTTACATATTTTAGTAAGAGGCTGTTTTGGATTGGAATTACCGTAATCAAATTGTTGTTTAATTTTTGCACTATTTGCGCTAGCAATTGATAGCACATCGTTTTCCTGTTTAATACCATAGCCATAAACATTCCACCGGCATAATCTGGTCCATTATTGTTGCTGTTGATGTTATCAGAATCGATTTGTTTAGTTTTCTCGTTCTCATCTAATTTTGAAAGAACGTACGCTTCAAGCGAAATAAGTAAATTCTATTTACTCTTTTTAGTTATCACTATCAAGCTATTAGGACAGTCAGTATAATCCAAGCGAATTACCGTTTTTATATCGTAAAACACACAGTGACCAAGTTCAACACAGTTTTGATGTAAATTACCATTCTTAGCTATATAGTAACGAATGCAGCCGATTAGAGCTTTACCGGGCGCATTATTGTTTATCTGTAGAATTTTTTAGTCAAGCACATTAGAGGAGGCTATGCCACTCTCGAATGGAAGCAAGGGCAATGGCTGAGCCGTTTTCACAGATGATGAGTCCTGGATAATAAACGCTAAAACATGATTTTATTGCATAAGTCTTCGCATGTGATCACATCCTCATCACCGTACCATTCTTCGTCTATATCGTTCTTTGTTTTAGGTGCTGGAACAACAATCAGCATCATATTCGTAGTCTGTAAAGCCGAAAAAGAAAGAAAAAAATTCTTTAGACTTGCAAAGATTTAACATTTCCATTGTAGAATAAAGAAATTAAGCGTTTGTAGTTCATTTTTCTTAGAAACTGTTTTAAAATCTCTGCATTTCTTTATAACAATTTGATGTGCACGCAACCTTCTTTCAATTCAACAACCCGTCGTCTACTAAAGAAAAGCAACTACTAGTCTATCTCATATGCCTAACATTCCCCCTTTAGCCCCTAATTCTTAATTCATCATTATGATTATATACATATGGTTTTCAATATTTTGGCTAATCAGTTACTTTTATAGCGCCAGTACACACAAAATGTTCATTGTTGTCTTGTACACAAGTATAACTCATCATCTGTTATTAAACGCAGACAGTTGACTGTTGTCCAATCAATCATTTAAATTTACAGCTCGAGTACATGCACATCATGAAATAATTCATTGCGCCCTGAATCAACTGACCGATGGTCAATCAATTAGACATTTTGTGCATAGCGCGTATACAAAATAATTACTCATTAATATGCATAACAATTACCCATTGTGTTAGTACACAATTACCTAACGGCCATCTTGATCATGTAGGCGTTTACCTAATTACATTTATAACTCAAGTACATGTCATTACATAAAGTGCGTTGCAGATATGCATAACAATTATTCATTACGTTAGATACAACTATCTATCGGCCATCTTGATCAGGGGACGGTTACCTAATTTTATTTATAGCTCAACTAAGCGTAACTTTATAAAGTCGATTGCATATATGCATAACAATTACTCATTGCGCTAGTACACAATTACACAGCGGTTATCTTGACGAAACATCCAGGGATGGCGATATAATGGCCAAGTCCTGTATATTATTTACGACACCTAGGTATCATAACATAATAATTTCCTTTATTTTACAAATTTAGTATCTTTATTTCTGTCACTGGATAAAATATTTTTAGTGCTTTACTTCAAATATTTACAACAAGGTTAATGTATACGTTTCTGTACAGCTGTAGACACACATGTAAAATAACTCGTATTATAGCGAGATTAGTGATAGAAAATTATACTTGTCCGCAGAAACCTCATCGCTTGCTTTTAATACATTAATATTTAGTCAGCACAAAGCAATTTGGAAAACTTCAATTTCTTCTATTTATATTTATTTAATTATTAATTTTTTTACGCATTTTCTTGGCTTTATTTTACAAGCATTCAAATATTTTCAATATTTTTTTCTGATCTAAGCAATTTCTTACAATAGCTCATAGTGTTTATCGACATATTATATTTTTATTATTTATATAACAATATTTAATAATAATTCATCCAACTCTAATCACCTGTTGAGATTCAATATGTAACTGTGAGATAAATACAAGTTTAAGTACACGTCGAAATAAAATATTAAATTAATGATGTGTGGCGGCTTATATTTTAACTTAAACAATGTTACATATTTTTGTAGAACACTACGCCTCCCTATTAACTCCCTCGTGTTTATTACTACTCTGTTCAGAACTGTACCTATTTTTATTAGCAAATTTGGACAATCTCTTCACTTAATTTTGTAGTGCGCATTTTGCACGTTACTTCTTTACAACTTTTGTTAAAATATCAAGACAAAGCGACGCGGGAAACTTGATCAGGGTGTGTTACTATTATATGACAATGTGATAGTTCATACCACAGGTGTTTTTAATATCACTATTAGAGATTTCATCTTCTCGAAACTTGGTCCATATCAGGTATTATCTTTTTCTGGATTTGAAACCTAGTATTCACCTTTTAGAGGCATATAATTATTAATCATTATTCCGGGGGGTTGACTAGTAAAGGTGAATATAGGGAATTGAATTTTATTTTTTATTATTGCTTTTATTATTATCACAGTAGTTTTTATAATAAACATGAATGTGTAAAAAATGTTTACAACTAAAAGTTCTACAAGATAAGGCTAAGTTTATTTACGTATTATTAACTAATTCCAAGTTATTAATTTTAGTAGAATAAAAAATAGTGTACATCAAATAGTGTATTTCAACAATCGCTACCTTAGTGTTATACACTTGTATGTTATAAAAATGTAATTTTGAGAAATAAGCAGTTATAGTTTTTCAACTTTTGAAATGGCACTTCTTGTAGTCACAGACCTTTAATTTCAACTCTCTGCGTACTCAGCTAATGTAAGCCTATTTTTCTTACGTATGAAGCAATTGTTTTGAAAAATAAGGTATCTGCGCGATTTGAAAAAAAATACATACAACTTTACCTTTTATATATTTTTTATATTGTATAAGAAGAAATGTAAAAATTTAAATAAAAACACGCTACTAGAAAAGAATTATTATATACCTGAGAAATCAATTGAAATAGTACTTCAGATGTACAGTGTGTCCATATTTGGATGATATTGCGGGACATCTCCGTTATTTTTAAAGTCAGCGGGATGCGGTTTTCGCGACATGTTGCTACTTTTTAGTGAAACGAAAGATTTTGTAATCAGACTTTTTACAGTCAACTTTGTTTTTGAGATACAAGGCGAAATTAAAAATTTGCCCGTTTGGAGCATACCTCGTATTTCGGGAACGGTTAATGATATTGAAAAGGCAAAAACTGTAGCATATAGATATTTTAACTTAGAATTGAATGGCGTTCTTAGTTTTTTTTTTAAAATCAATGGTATTCGGTATATTGACTAAACTTGTGTTTGTTTATATGGGACACCCTGTATGTTTTCTTCTAGTTGTATCTAGTTTGTCGTGGAATTTTCAAAAATATATAATACTTTGTAGTTATTATCGAAATTAAACTAAACAATTACAATTTTCAGAAATTCAACCAATTTTATTTAAGGAGGACTTGAAAAATAACAAAGTAGAAACATATATTATGACAGAAGCAAAAAAAAAGCTTAAACATCACAAAAATTGTTCAAATTCATTTCCGTTGTGTCTCAAACACATTTGGCACATTGTTCTAATTCTGCGCAAGGCATTCAGAATTATAATGGGTCGTGCTTGTAAAGCCATAAATTCTTTCTCTATGGTAACACGTAAATTTTCTATTGTCTCATATTGGTCGTGGCTGTTATATATTTTATTGTGTAAATATCCCCATAAAAAGAAATCAAGTATTGATAAGTCGGATGAACTTGCGGACTACCTCACAGGACAATTGTTGTGCTCAAACGGTTTCCGAAATGTTCCTCTAGAAACGGCTGCACAATCTGCGCATTATGTGACGGAGCTACGTCTTGTTGATAATAAATATTATTTAAATGGGCCAAAGGAATTTCGTCGATTAATTGTGGGATAATGTTTTGTAAAATCCCAAGATGTCGGTTTCCAGTTAATGTTCCTTCATATATACAAAATTTTATATGTCCCTAAAATAAAACATCAAAGCTTCCTTGTCGATTTAAAATCCCGCAACTACTAAAAAACGACTCATCAGACCAAATAACTTTGCAGGAACCAATTGCAAAAATTCATTCTTCTTACGGCATGTCCAGGATGTAAATTGTGAAGTAACTTAAACTTATACGGTTTATATTTATGTTTCTTTAGTAATTCTTGAACCCGAGATTTTATTACACCAACAGCAGCTCGAATTTTTCTGCAAGAGTTTGTATGATTAGTCTCAATGTTTTCCAAAACATGTTTATACAAGACTGCGACCGAGGTTTGATAAAAGATCCATAATTTATTAAATTTGATTTAATTCTACTAAATATGAGTTTACTCGGCTATCTTCTCTCAGAAAACCTAAAATTAGGTATTATTTCTTATATTAACTCATCATTAACTGTTTAGAAAAGAAAAACCTGTGCAAATATTATTCCAAAGCTTCATTTGCATTCTCGTTGCACTGAATGAAACAGGATAAAATGTCATATTTTTCTAAGTTTTCAAAAACTTGATTTCCAGCCACTGTAAAAGGGAAAATTTACTGGCTCCGAACGCTAATAATAATCTATACTTATGAATAATAGAGAAAAGTTTGACATCATATTCATTGGTTGTTTTTCAAGACCTACTTAAATAAAATTCGTTGAATTTCTGAAAATTGTAATCGTTTAGTTTAATTTCGATAGTAATTACAGAGTATTATATATTTTTGAAAATCCCACGACAAACTGGATACAACTAGAAGAAAACATATAGGGTGTCCCATATAAAAAAACACAAGTTTAGTCGATATATCGAATACTATTGGTTTTAGAAAAAAACTAAGGACGCCATTAAATTTTAAGTTAATATATCTATAAGCTACAGTTTTGTCTTTTAAATATCATTAACCGTTCCCGAAATATGAGGTATGCTCCAAACGGGCAAATTTTAAATTTCGCCTTGTATCTCAAAAACAAACGTGGCTGTGAAAAATCTGATTACAGAATCTGGACACACTGTATATAAGCATTTAAACATAAAAAAAATTATTTAGTCTTATTTAAATAATGAAAATCTAGCAAGTGCACAGTATACAGAAATGCTCATGAAGAATAATCATTTATTTACCGGCTCATTTGGGTCTTCATTACCTTTCTTCTTTTTATTCGTCTTGCAGGATTTTGGTAAAATTGCCTTGTAATAATCCTGGTAAGTTTTTGGCATCTATTTGAGTATAAACTGCAGTGCAAATACTTTGTTTAGAGGTAACAGCATTTCCTTCCAAGGAACGTGGTGGATTCATAAGGAAAACATCCTGTTCTGCATTAGATCTGCTGATATAGGTTCTTAAATTTGTAAACAAAAAGCCTTTTTGGGTAAATGATGTTTTATAGTTAATGTTGTAACCTAAACGGGTAAATTCTAAAAGTACAACTTTTGAAAAAGTACTTCAAAGTTGAAGTCAGAGAATGAAAATTTTTGAAACATTCTACTCGCATTTGAATAATCTTGTAAGGTAGCCTTCGGTTTACGTTAAGGAGCAATTTCATTAGTGACAAAGGTGAATAGTATTCTGCTTTAGACAATACCCTTTCAATACTACTATGTATTGAATCCACCTCTTGTACGCATGAGTGGCCAGGTGTTGAGTACTTCATTGTAATATTTTTCAAATGTTGATGTTTTAGAAAGCTTGTAACCGCAAAGGACGTGATGGAATTTCTATTTTGCGGAACACAGCTATCGCTCCTTAAAATAATTTCTTCTAATTGTGGATGGTCTTCGGTCACGTTTTGCAGGATTTTATACAGAGCGCTTGCCAAGTCATTACCGTTTCCACCCATTAAGTGATCAGCCCATAAAGCACAATACGCTTGTTTGGTACTAGAGAGGTGTGCTGTTAAATTATATACAGACAATTTGCTTTTATAGAAAAACTTACTAATTTCTGTCTTTGGGCACGTTAAAACATTTTGTAGATCGAAAGTGAGATCATCAATTTTTCCCTCTCTATCTTTTTGCCGTTCTTCTCTAGCAGCATTTTTCTCTAAAATGTGGTTTTGATAACAAGCTTTGACTTCAGCAGTTAGTCTGTCTTCTTCTATACATAATTTAATCAATTCACACCTATCTTTTTTTGGTTTTTGGAAGTAAATATTAAATTCACTATAAAAAATGTATCTATACTGACTTTATTTTACGGATTTAATTTGTTTCTCGGTTACAAATTGTGTATAGAGTTCATACATCTTTTTAGTATTTAATGTCGATTCAAAATATTCTCTTTGAGTCCTAGCTCTACAGTAATGACTGTCGATTCTGGAAATAGAGTTGATGTGTTTCCGTACTTGTTGTTTAGCATCTTCTGGTATTTAGTGTTTTATATGTTTACCCTGTAAATTCTTCCTAGGAATATCACAAGTTCCCTTTTTGTGCAAATGAGCATTGCAAATTGGAGTTTGACTAATCGACAGTGTTTCCAAGTAGAAACTCTTACATACTTGGATTTTTATTGAATTTATATTAAAAAAAGTACTTGTATGTTACACGTCTTCTTGAATTTTCATTAGTCTTGCCCTTTCTTCGTCTTTCAAGTTCACACTTTGACGTACATGATAAAATAAACATTTCTTTAGCTTCTGCAGATAATGCATAGTATTCTGTAAAGATGTCTTTTCTTTTAGTATCTGAAATCTTCTGGTTGCATTTGAAATAGCATCTATTTATACAGCCTTGGAATTCTTTATTTTCTTTGCCGGTACCAACTTTTTTCTAGAAGAGAAGCATTCTTCGCCATTGTTGTGATTCCCTCTTACATACACTACATTCCCACGTATTGAAATCCATCTTACGTTTTCGAGATCTATTAATCGCGCCTACTTCTACTTTAGATGCAATAGTAGTACACAGATTGAAATTTATTTTAACCTCCCCAACTACACTTTCTTCAATAGTCTCGGTACAAGTTCATTATCTGGAATTTCTTCTTAATACGTAGAATTGCCATCTTCATTTCCACAATATTAAAATAATCACTAATGAAATCTGTACTTATGGCATGGTATATAACTGCTTGTAAGGTAAACATTACATTTTTTGTGAATACAATCGAGTTAGGCTTTTCAACTAATATATAATATACAAAAATGCCCGGTAGAAATAATATTTCAATATTCCTACATCCAGAAATAAAGAGTACACTAAATTATAAAATATTAATTCTATCGCTGTAAAATTATGATACCTATAAAGCCATTAAGTTTAACCGTTCTACTATCCTTTTACTGATCAAAATGAAGTAAACTAAAACAATACCTACATGTTATATACGGGTACTTATATATTTCAATTAAAACATTTGAAGTTAATGTCTACTACACAATTTTATACTAAAGGTATTTCAAATATCTTAATGAAATCATGGCTAGTACAAAATTTTATACGTCATAACTTAAAATACTTTAATTCGAATAACATCAAACTTTTGATTAAGCTAATTTTAAAACAACGTTCGAAGTCAAAAGGTAAATGAAATAATCCGCGTTTTTTACTTTGCAAGCAGTCAAGTGACGAACACTGGCGGTTTATATGCATGCACATAACCACATTATTTAGTTTGTATTGAAATAAATTATACTTTTTTTCAAAATCTGAAACTAAGTATTTCTTATCCACGTCTGAATCATATTCATTACAACTATATGGATCTATCTGATGTGATGGCCAAATCTTCCCTTTTAAAATATAGATCAACAAAAACAGCTGATGTTAACACGGGCAATCATATCACTATAATGGTATATCACTATAATACCCGATGAAATAGTTTTCTACACTAAAACAAAGTTGTATGTTTCAACATACAACTACTGTATGTTATTACAAACATGCACAGATAAGGAAGTAAAACTGTATGATAGAACATACAACTTAGTTTTCTTTGAAATAGTTTTGTGAAACAAAGTTGGATGACATTTGGATAAATATTGTTGGTATTAAATGACATATAACTATGTTATATAAACCGAAATGTAGCTAATTGAACATACAACTTCGTGACACTACTAACTCAAAATTTGTAAATTTGTAACGTACAACTGTATAACACTAAGGTAGTGCACTGCAATTGATAAGGTGTACGATAGTCTAATGATTAAATTGTCGTCCTTGTACCAAACGGGCTGATTTTCAAATCTCATTCATTGATACATTTTTTTAATTTTTAAATGAATTTGTTTTAAATACGAAAATTTTATTACCTCGAAGATACTTATCTTTTATATTTATTGAACAATCAACTGTGAAGTTAATATAAACGTAAGTAAAAAATAACTTTGTATTGCCGATATTTATCTTTACGCGTCATCACCCGGTATGTAGGAAGTGTGTTTCAATAAACGGAAGCTATACTAAAAATTATTGAAAGAATTTTACTTTATTTCACTTAGAACCCTTAGTGAAGATAATTTTAAGACGTACCTCGTATATTGAAAGCTTACGAGTGATATCTATTTAAATAATCATAGCGATTAATATTTATTATTGGAAAACACATTGTTAATTGTGTAATTGTGATAAAGACTACCCTTCTAAAAATTTAAGGAGATTCTATTTTTAAAGTGAATTATCTGCACTGGATGATCTTGAAGTATGATGGGATTTTAACAAAATTGGAAATGAAAAATGCATGAAATGCATAAGGTAGTATTTTAAGGCCGACCCTCTTCTAATTCAAGTGATTATATTGGTACGTTCAAATATCAGAAAGAGTATTTTAATCCCTATATTTATAGAGGATATAAATGTATTACGGAATGATACACAGAATCAAGATAATCACATACTCATTATCGTTCAAGTAAAGTAAGTTTATGATAAATAAACATAACATAAATAATTTTATTCTTCTTAAAACAAGAATTTAACATAGAAAAGTTTTAAACTCACGAAAAGGTCTATTAAAGGAAAAACCATGTGATCAGTAAAAATATACCGATCAATTCGCATCTTTACATTCTTTTGTATACAGCAATTTTAAAAGTATAAATACTGTGTTATTGCGATTGGTTGTATATGTGATTATATATTAAGCATGTACTGAAATAAAGTATGTAATTAATCATCGTCAGTACTCTAGTATGAGCGGATGTATTTACTGGAAATGATTGATCACGTCCAATTCTTTGCTATGAAACATTTATCAATATTTTGAACGTTCATTATTATAAAATAACTATGCATTTCTTCTTATTTATTTTATTATAATAAAAGCATTTGTAAATATTGTAAAACAAGTTTTCTCTTAATTCAAAATTTAAATTGCTGTTGTTAAATAAATTATAAAAATAAATTGTACGGTCTGTTTCACAAATAAACGATAATATAAAAGCAATAAATGTATGCTGTTTAAAGGTTTATAGAACTGGCTTTTTTTGGCTTGACTTCCCATTTTTATATTATTTAATTGTATGGAGATACATATATCTATTTGTTACATGCCTTCGTATCCTATTATGGTTGCGTACTCTCAGTGGTGTGATACGCTGCAATGGTATATGATTTTTCCCGTATCATCACGCGTATCATCGCCATGGGGAAAAAGACCTTAGTTCCATCCGAGACTGTAAGAATTGGTTCATCTCTACAATTAGCAGCAGATTCATGTGTATTTATAATCTTTTTCATGTTCATGCAAAAGCAAAGAGTCATCGTGTAGGTAGTGACATCATTTTAAGTAAGTTTTGTTAGTGCAATAAAGGAAAAACCCAATAAAGATAACAAAAAAGATAAATAAAATAAAACTCAGTCGCATGCCTAACACATCAATACATGATTGAGCAACGCTTACCCATTCACAATTATATGTACCGATGATACGATATACGAAGATATGGAACCAGTTGATCCGTACCTTTGCGCTTTTGAAGTTGTATTCTGAACTGGACAATTGCATACTTTATCGGGTTAGGTATTAAATAATACGTCAAGTATTAAGTTACCATAATCGTAGCTACCTTGCTGAACACTAACAATTGCATATTGCAAAAATACTCTACATTTTTATACTGCGTACTCACCAGAAAATTTTTTCTCACGTAAGCCTGCAAGTGTAAAGCTTTCAAGTAGTAAAATTTGTTTGTGTACACAAAATCCCACTCAAGCCGTGACGATTATTACTGTGTAATACAATGACGACAACGTCAACTAGTAATTATGTAACAGTAACAAGGTATTACATGTATAGTAATTTACATAATTGAAAAAAAAACAAAAAAGGCATAAATAAACTAAATAACAAAATTTTGTTAGTCGATTCACAAACTCAAGTCATTTGCTATTGACGTTTACCATTTCAGAAAATAGGTTCTTTTTCCAACTGTCTAGTTAATTGTGATGTGCCGTTTAAAAGCTCTTAAGACACTCTGACGAGGTTGAGAGGTCAGTCGACGCAAGAAATAATTGCTAGTTAGGGAGAGCGTGGGTGGCAGCTACTAATTACGGAGATTCTTTTTAAAGGACGCCATCGTGTCGTGATACTCAGAGTGACGTTGCTCGACACGATAAACAATCGTCCTAAAAATTTTAACAAACTTACTATTCTAAAATACAAATAAAAATGCTCAATGAGACACGGTGTATAAATCAGAAATTATCAAAGCATTAACATGAAAATGGAACATAAAAGCATTACAACAAATAATCAAGCTGCTTGCTTGACACAGCAAATGGAATTTATCAGTCCAAATAAAGTGTAACGTACTGTAGGCCCTCGTACAATACAGTGCCTAAAAGAAACTGAAAGAAAAGGCAAATTTTAAATCACTAAGTAAGCAGATTTTCAGAAAAATGTCCAAACGTATTCCAATCACTAAAATAAATCAAACTCTAGGTTTCTTCAAGTAACTGCGAAGGAAAGTTAAAAAAAAAACGTTGAGTTAAGAAAGACACTCAGAGCTTGTTCTAAAATCTTACAAATGGGCTTACCAAACAAAAGGTTGTCCAAGACCCTCAGGCAATATTAGAAAAGTATGATATCTGAGTCCTTTCCATATTGTAGAAAGTTTTCCATATATAAATATAAATTTCGAACTGAGCTGAATACATGAATTGCATAACGCAATAAATTTTGTTTAAAAAAAATTGTGACGGCTGTTATCAGGAACAAAAACGGTCTGCATTACACAAAAACTAACTTCAATCCATCCACCGCTCAAGAATTAATGCATCTTCAATTAACGAAAAATTAACAATAATTTTAACAGAATTTCCCATTCTTGTTAAATAAATTTGCTTGAAATAATGCGAGTAATTTCCAAGTTCCACGTACTCTGTACACTTTATGCAGCCGTACTGATAAATAAATTCTGGCATATCCAGTAAAAGCAATCTTCTAAATTTGGTTCTACACAAATTATAGAAAAATGTTCGCATATCGTTCACTAAAACTTAGATTAATGCTAAGTTTTAACACACACGAAATTGAACACAAAGGTAAAATTAGTTACAGAATATATACTCAACTTATCAAACTTTGCGCACTCTTGCAAAGAGAATAACTAAACTCACTAGTCAGGTATAAAAGCTAAACCTTTTAGTTGACTTAATCAAAATCAGACTCACGTCAAGACGGTCTGTTCTCTATCGAGACCGGCCTTGCACTCCGCTATCAACGCTTTGACATCACCACCTGTCTTATTTATTCCCTATAAAACTTATTTTACATGGAAAATACAGAATAAATATTTAAAAACAAATAATACGAAAATAACACGTGTAATTGACGAACTAATAAATACATAATTAAAAATAATTTATTATAACATTAACGGCTGGCATACGAGGTACATTAAAAAAAATATCTTTACTCGTTTTTAACTAATAATTAAATTACAAAATAAAAAATAAAAAAGGAACTGTGCATTCGCAAAGTGAATGCAACAGTGGATCCAATACAGCGTTCCATTTATTACTAATTAGTAGCAGTGTGCGTATGTATAGAACCTTTTCCTTAAAAACTGATTCAAATTGAATACACCAACCAAAAGTGACAAGCGACGAATCATGTTTGCACAATCGTATATAAATTGGGGCTAATACCCTGTTTAATATTGATTTGATGTTTAATAAACAAATAATTGTGTATATGTTCTAAATATTTATTCACTTACATAAAAGAATTTAAGTGTTACATCTCAAG